>JAVUNC010000006.1:14897500-15105927 GCA_032173965.1 Sitta carolinensis | reverse complement strand
CCAGGAACCCCGTATTTGGGACCGGGTCTGAATTCTGCCAAATTGGGGCCCCGTCAGGGGGGGGTCCCGGGACCTACCCGGGTCCCCCATGCGGGGGATAAAAAACAAGGAAAAAACTGGAGAGTACCAAGGGGTTTCCTAACACAGTCCGTAAGGGTTTCCCAAAACCCAACCAAGAGAGTCTGCAGCGGACAATTTAGAAGCAAAAGAAAAATGCGCAGAATTCCCCGTGTGCCCTCAGGCATGATTGTTGGCCAGGCCGCGCAGGGAACCGCTTGGCCGCTGGGGGGGGTACCTTTGGGTGTTGCCATGCGATTGCTGAGCGGAGTGGGGTGCTGCGGGTGTGTGGGGGAGGGACCCTCTTTGAAACCGAGCTGCTGGTCCTTCTTGAGAGGAAGGGGTTGGTGCCTGGGACAGCAAAAAGTTGTTAGCACATCTGTGTCCGCGCTGGGTTTTTTTGCGGGCCTTTAAAAAACGCAGGTGCTCCCTGGAGGACATGGGGGTTAAGATGTCGTCCCCCCACTTCGCCTGCTTTAAAAATTTTTTATCCTTGGGGGGGGATACATGCATTCGTTTGCGTAGGGTAGAGGTGCTTTGTCGTCGTGGTATCTCGGTCACCTGGTTCGGCTTGACCGCCCACTATTCATACCCTTTGACTTTCGGTGTGGGTACTTGGTCGCCCCACCTTTTGCCAGCTGTACCTGGGGTTTAAAAAGGGGGCCTCAAGACACCGGGGGAAAAAGGTTTTTTGGGGGTTGGGGGCAACCCCCTGCCCCGGGCCCCCGGGCCTCAGGCATGAAACCCCCAACCGGGGGTTAAAAGGGGGGTTTTTTTATCCAAAGGAAATGGGGGTGGGTGGATACAGATTCAAACCAAAAAAAAATTAAATAATTTGGGGAGGGGGTCTCTGGGGTTCACCAAACCCTCTAAAGGCCCCGGACTGACTGGCCGAAGAGATATGGCGGGGGGAAACTTTTTTCTGGGTTGGACAAACCTATTGGGGAAAAACCCAAATGGGAAACGGCCCGGGGGAGAGGCCTTTTTTGGGAACTCTTACGGGGTTTGGGGCCAAGGTTTTCCCCCAAAAGCGGGGCCCCCCCTTTTACAGGACTAAAAAAAATAACTAAAATAACAATAATAACTTAAATTACTAATTAAAACCCAAAATTAAAACAATTCCCCCAGTGTTTTTTGGAGGGGCTGGGGTGTCACCTAGGACAGAGAAGGTCAAAAAAAGGAATGGGGACCTAATGCAACCAATGAGAAGAATCGGAAAGGGCCGTTTTTTGTTTCTGTCGGGTTCTCTAAAGCCCCTCAGTGGGGGGGAAGGGTTTTTGCCCCAGTGGCACAGGACCACAGTAAGGCAAGATTGTCTGGTCTGGAAGAAGGGCTGCAGAAATACAACTCACTTGGTCCAGGGGTGACCTCAATCTTAGTGTGGGGACGTGCTGTCACATGTGCTGATGGAGACACATGCTTCCCAGTTCTGGTGATGGATGGATGGATGAGGTGCCTAGGACCTGGTGAGCAGCTCTCTCTGGCAGCTTCTTTTGTCCCTCGAAGTGTGTATGCAGGGGCTTTGTATCTGGTGGGATCATGACCCACCTGACCTGGGAAGAAAAACTTGTGAAAGGACCTGTCCCTGCAGCTGTGTAGTGAAAGGACGTTTTGGAAACAAGCAGTGTGCTGTGCCTTCCACTGCTACTGCCTGCCCTTGATAGTTGGTTTACCTGTTAAGCCAGGAAGCCCGTATTTGGGACCTGGGGTGCTGAATTCTGCCAGAATTGGGCCCGTCAGGGATGAGGTCTCCAGGAGCCTACCCAGGGTCCCTCCATGGCGGGTGACTAAAGAAACTACAGGAAAAACTGGAGAGCTACCAAGGGGCTTCTCTAACACAGTCCTGCTACAGGGCTTTCCTATAGCCCAGAGCAGCAAGAGAGTGCTGCAGACGGAGCAAGTTAGAAGCAAAAGAAAAATGCAGCAGAATCTCCCTGCTGTGTGCCCTCAGGCACTGATTGTTGGCCAGGCCAGCAGCAGAGGAGAAGCGCAGCGTTGGCCTGCTGGGGAGGTAGCCTTTGGTGTGTGCACATGCGGACTTGCTGAGCTGGAGTGTGGGGCTGACTGGGTGATGTGCAGGGAGGGACACCTCTTTGAAACCAGAGCTGCTGGTCCTTCTGTGAGATGGAAGAGGTTGGTGCTCTGGGACAGCAAGAAGCTTGTTGAGCACACTCTGTGTCCTGCTGCATAGGCTTTTTGCGAGGCCTGTTGAAGAAGCTGCAGGTGGCTCCCTGGAGGACATGCAGGCTGTAAGAGTGTCTGTGTCCCCACATTCCGTACCTGGCGTTTGGAAACTTTTTACGTCCTTGGGTGGGATAGCATGCTATTCGCTTGTGCTGTACGGTAGAGGTGCTTTGTCGTCGTGCGTATCTCTGGTCAGCCTGGCGTTCGGCTTGACCGCCCACTAGCTCTCATACGCCTTGACAGTATCGTGTGTGGGTACTTGGCTCTGCAGCACCTTAGCCTATGCTGTCACGACTGTGGTTTCAAAGAGGGGACTCTCAGAGACATCCGGGAACATAGGTTTTATTCGGGGGTTACAGGGCAAGCCCCTGACCCCAGGCCCGGTGCCTCAGGCATGAGAGACCCCGAACCTGGGTTACAAGGGGGTTTTTATCCAAAGGAAGATGGGGGTGGAGTGGATACAGATTACAAACCAATAAGACAACTTAAAGTAAGTTGGGGAGGGGTCTCTGGGAGATTCACCAACCTCTGAAGGTCCTGGACTGCACTGGACCTTGAAGATGATTGATGGACTGAGGGAGGAAAGCTACATTGCTAGGGTGGACAGAAGCCTATCTCGGGGAAAACCAATGGAAACGGTCTCTGGGCAGAGGCCGGGGTTGTCTTGGGAACTCTTATCAGGAGTCTGACCAAGTGTCTCCCAAAGCAGGCGGCCCCCTTTACAGAGACTAGAAAAAACTACACTAAAATAACAATAATAACTATACTATACTAATTACTAAAACTTATCAAACAATTCCAGCATTCCCGCAGTGCTTGTTGGCAGGATCTGTGGTGTAGTCACCTACAGACCTACAGTTACAGTCAGAGCAGCAAGAGAGTGAAAGTAGCATTACAAAAGAGACTGCAGAAAAGAGAGGAACAAGAAGTAAGAGAATGGGGGAGGAGGAGGAATGCTGGAGACAGAGCAAGTTAGAAGCAAAAAAAAAAAATGCAGCAGAATCTCCCTGCTGTGTGCCCTCAGGCACTGATTGTTGGCCAGGCCAGCAGCAGAGGAGAAGCGCAGCGTTGGCCTGCTGGGGAGGTAGCCTTTGGTGTGTGCACATGCGGACTTGCTGAGCTGGAGTGTGGTGCTGACTGGGTGATGTGCAGGGAGGGACACCTCTTTGAAACCAGAGCTGCTGGTCCTTCTGTGAGATGGAAGAGGTTGGTGCTCTGGACAGCAAGAAGCTTGTTGAGCACACTCTGTGTCCTGCTGCATAGGCTTTTTGCGAGGCCTGTTGAAGAAGCTGCAGGTGGCTCCCTGGAGGACATGCAGGCTGTAAGAGTGTCTGTGTCCCCACATTCCGTACCTGGCGTTTGGAAACTTTTTAAGTCCTTGGGTGGGGATAGCATGCTATTCGCTTGTGCTGTACGGTAGAGGTGCTTTGTCGTCGTGCGTATCTCTGGTCAGCCTGGCGTTCGGCTTGACCGCCCACTAGCTCTCATACGCCTTGACAGTAGCGTGTGTGGGTACTTGGCTCTGCAGCACCTTAGCCTATGCTGTCACGGCTGTGGTTTCAAAGAGGGGACTCTCAGAGACATCCGGGAACATAGGTTTTTTTCGGGGGTTACAGGGCAAGCCCCTGACCCCAGGCCCGGTGCCTCAGGCATGAGAGACCCCGAACCTGGGTTACAAGGGGTTTTTATCCAAAGGAAGATGGGGGTGGGGTGGATACAGATTACAAACCAATAAGACAACTTAAAGTAAGTTGGGGAGGGGTCTCTGGGAGATTCACCAACCTCTGAAGGTCCTGGACTGCACTGGACCTTGAAGATGATTGATGGACTGAGGGAGGAAAGCTACATTGCTAGGGTGGACAGAAGCCTATCTCGGGGAAAACCAATGGGAAACGGTCTCTGGGCAGAGGCCGGGGTTGTCTTGGGAACTCTTATCAGGAGTCGAACCAAGTGTGTCCCAAAGCAGGCGGCCCCCTTTACAGAGACTAGAAAAAACTACACTAAAATAACAATAATAACTATACTCTACTAATTACTCAAACTTATCAAACAATTCCCGCAGTGCTTGTTGGCAGGATCTGTGGTGTAGTCACCTAGGACAGAGAAGGATGCAAAAGAAGTGAAGCTGGGGACCTAACTGCAAGCCAATGAGAAGAAGTCAGGAAGAGGTGCTCAGTCTTGTTTGATTTCTGTCTGGATCTCTCTGAAAGCCCATGCAGTGCATGGGTGGAGGGTTTTGTGCCCCAGTGGCACAGGACCACAGTAAGGCAAGATTGTCTGGTCTGGAAGAAGGGCTGCAGAAATACAACTCACTTGGTCCAGGGGTGACCTCAATCTTAGTGTGGGGACGTGCTGTCACATGTGCTGATGGAGACACATGCTTCCCAGTTCTGGTGATGGATGGATGGATGAGGTGCCTAGGACCTGGTGAGCAGCTCTCTCTGGCAGCTTCTTTTGTCCCTCGAAGTGTGTATGCAGGGGCTTTGTATCTGGTGGGATCATGACCCACCTGACCTGGGAAGAAATACTTGTGAAAGGACCTGTCCTCTGCAGCTGTGTAGTGAAAGGACGTTTTGGAAACAAGCAGTGTGCTGTGCCTTCCACTGCTACTGCCTGCCCTTGATAGTTGGTTTACCTTTTAACCCAGGAAGCCTGTACTTGGGACCTGGGGTGCTGAATTCTGCCAGAATTGGGACCCGTCAGGGATGAGGTCTCCAGGAGCCTACCCAGGGTCCCTCCATGCGGGTGACTAAAGAAACTACAGGAAAACTGGAGAGCTACCAAGGGCTTCTCTAACACAGTCCTGCTACAGGGCTTTCCTATAGCCCAGAGCAGCAAGAGAGTGCTGCAGACGGAGCAAGTTAGAAGCAAAAGAAAAATGCAGCAGAATCTCCCTGCTGTGTGCCCTCAGGCACTGATTGTTGGCCAGGCCAGCAGCAGAGGAGAAGCGCAGCGTTGGCCTGCTGGGGAGGTAGCCTTTGGTGTGTGCACATGCGGACTTGCTGAGCTGGAGTGTGGTGCTGACTGGGTGATGTGCAGGGAGGGACACCTCTTTGAAACCAGAGCTGCTGGTCCTTCTGTGAGATGGAAGTGGTTGGTGCTCTGGGACAGCAAGAAGCTTGTTGAGCACACTCTGTGTCCTGCTGCATAGGCTTTTTGCGAGGCCTGTTGAAGAAGCTGCAGGTGGCTCCCTGGAGGACATGCAGGCTGTAAGAGTGTCTGTGTCCCCACATTCCGTACCTGGCGTTTGGAAACTTTTTACGTCCTTGGGTGGGGATAGCATGCTATTCGCTTGTGCTGTACGGAAAGAGGTGCTTTGTCGTCGTGCGTATCTCTGGTCAGCCTGGCGTTCGGCTTGACCGCCCACTAGCTCTCATACACCTTGACAGTATCGTGTGTGGGTACTTGGCTCTGCAGCACCTTAGCCTATGCTGTCACGGCTGTGGTTTCAAAGGGGGGACTCTCAGAGACATCCGGGAACATAGGTTTTTTTCGGGGGTTACAGGGCAAGCCCCTGACCCCAGGCCGGTGCCTCAGGCATGAGAGACCCGAACCTGGGTTACAAGGGGGTTTTTATCCAAAGGAAGATGGGGTGGAGTGGATACAGATTACAAACCAATAAGACAACTTAAAGTAAGTTGGGGAGGGGTCTCGGGGAGATTCACCAACCTCTGAAGGTCCTGGACTGCACTGGACCTTGAAGATGATTGAGGGACTGAGGGAGGAAAGCTACATTGCTAGGGTGGACAGAAGCCTATCTCGGGGAAAACCAATGGGAAACGGTCTCTGGGCAGAGGCCGGGTTGTCTTGGGAACTCTTATCAGGAGTCTGACCAAGTGTCTCCCAAAGCAGGCGGCCCCCTTTACAGAGACTAGAAAAAACTACACTAAAATAACAATAATAACTATACTATACTAATTACTAAAACTTATCAAACAATTCCAGCATTCCCGCAGTGCTTGTTGGCAGGATCTGTGGTGTAGTCACCTACAGACCTACAGTTACAGTCAGAGCAGCAAGAGAGTGAAAGTAGCATTACAAAAGAAACTGCAGAAAAGAGAGGAACAAGAAGTAAGAGAATGGGGGAGGAGGAGGAATGCTGGAGACAGAGCAAGTTAGAAGCAAAAAAAAAAAAATGCAGCAAAATCTCCCTGCTGTGTGCCCTCAGGCACTGATTGTTGGCCAGGCCAGCAGCAGAGGAGAAGCACAGCGTTGGCCTGCTGGGGAGGTAGCCTTTGGTGTGTGCACATGCAGACTTGCTGAGCTGGAGTGTGGTGCTGACTGGGTGATGTGCAGGGAGGGACACCTCTTTGAAACCAGAGCTGCTGGTCCTTCTGTGAGATGGAAGAGGTTGGTGCTCTGGGACAGCAAGAAGCTTGTTGAGCACACTCTGTGTCCTGCTGCATAGGCTTTTTGCGAGGCCTGTTGAAGAAGCTGCAGGTGGCTCCCTGGAGGACATGCAGGCTGTAAGAGTGTCTGTGTCCCCACATTCCGTACCTGGCGTTTGGAAAATTTTTAAGTCCTTGGGTGGGGATAGCATGCTATTCGCTTGTGCTGTACGGTAGAGGTGCTTTGTCGTCGTGCGTATCTCTGGTCAGCCTGGCGTTCGGCTTGACCGCCCACTAGCTCTCATACGCCTTGACAGTAGCGTGTGTGGGTACTTGGCTCTGCAGCACCTTAGCCTATGCTGTCACGGCTGTGGTTTCAAAGAGGGGACTCTCAGAGACATCCGGGAACATAGGTTTTTTTCGGGGGTTACAGGGTAAGCCCCTGACCCCAGGCCCGGTGCCTCAGGCATGAGAGACCCCGAACCTGGGTTACAAGGGGTTTTTATCCAAAGGAAGATGGGGGTGGGTGGATACAGATTACAAACCAATAAGACAACTTAAAGTAAGTTGGGGAGGGGTCTCTGGGGATTCACCAACCTCTGAAGGTCCTGGACTGCACTGGACCTTGAAGATGATTGATGGACTGAGGGAGGAAAGCTACATTGCTAGGGTGGACAGAAGCCTATCTCGGGAAAACCAATGGGAAACGGTCTCTGGCAGAGGCCGGGGTTGTCTTGGGAACTCTTATCAGGAGTCTGGCCAGGTGTCTCCCAAAGCAGGGGCCCCCTTTACAGAGACTAGAAAAAACTACACTAAAATAACAATAACTATACTCTACTAATTACTAAAACTTATCAAACAATTCCCGCAGTGCTTGTTGGCAGGATCCGTGGTGTAGTCACCTAGGACAGAGAAGGATGCAAAAGAATTGAAGCTGGGGACCTAACTGCAAGCCAATGAGAAGAAGTCAGGAAGAGGTGCTCAGTCTTGTTGGTTTTCTGTCTGGATCTCTTGAAAGCCCATGCAGTGCACGGATGGAGGGTTTTGTGCCCAGTGGCACAGGACCACAGTAAGGCAAGATTGTCTGGTCTGGAAGAAGGGCTGCAGAAATACAACTCACTTGGTCCAGGGGTGACCTCAATCTTAGTGTGGGGACGTGCTGTCACATGTGCTGATGGAGACACATGCTTCCCAGTTCTGGTGATGGATGGATGGATGAGGTGCCTAGGACCTGGTGAGCAGCTCTCTCTGGCAGCTTCTTTTGTCCCTCGAAGTGTGTATGCAGGGCTTTGTATCTGGTGGGATCATGACCCACGTGACCTGGGAAGAAAAACTTGTGAAAGGACCTGTCCCTGCAGCTGTGTAGTGAAAGGACGTTTTGGAAACAAGCAGTGTGCTGTGCCTTCCACTGCTACTGCCTGCCCTTGATAGTTGGTTTACCTGTTAAGCCAGGAAGCCCGTATTTGGACCTGGGGTGCTGAATTCTGCCAGAATTGGGCCCGTCAGGGATGAGGTCTCCAGGAGCCTACCCAGGTCCCTCCATGCGGGTGACTAAAGAAACTACAGGAAAAACTGGAGAGCTACCAAGGGGCTTCTCTAACACAGTCCTCCTACAGGGCTTTCCTATAGCCCAGAGCAGCAAGAGAGTGCTGCAGACGGAGCAAGTTAGAAGCAAAAGAAAAATGCAGCAGAATCTCCCTGCTGTGTGCCCTCAGGCACTGATTGTTGGCCAGGCCAGCAGCAGAGGAGAAGCGCAGCATTGGCCTGCTGGGGAGGTAGCCTTTGGTGTGTGCACATGCGGACTTGCTGAGCTGGAGTGTGGTGCTGACTGGGTGATGTGCAGGGAGGGACATTAACTCCATGGTGACATCATAATCCATTGCTAGGTGGATCCATCGCTAGGTGGATCCATCATCATCATCAACATCTGTCACCAGGTAACATCCCAAAGTTCAGTTGTCACCCCGAGATGAGCAAAGCCCACTGCGATATTGAGACCCTTAAACTGTTTGTGAGCTTCAAGCAAAGCTCATGCCAACACCATCAAGAATGAATGGCTGGCCAATTTTGCATGCCTTCATGGCTGTCTTCCATTGATATCTCTGTATGGACACAGCACTGCTGATAGCTAGCACTGAGAAGACACATTTCATCTTTCATTGGAATGCAAAGGAACAGAAACGAAAAACCCAAAACAACACTTCAGATCCATGAGAAGGACCCAGCCAATCGGCCAGGAGCATGATGGACAACATCAGATCAGCCTGCAACATCCCCATGCTTTCACCATGGCCTTGATCAGCCAGAGGATTTTTCAACAACCTGCAATTCCCAGAGTTTCTTTGATGCAGAAAACAAGAGCAATCAGGGCCTGGCAGAAGACACCAGATGATCCTGGTCCAATTGAAGTCCATCCTGAAAAACAACCACACAAGCCAGAACCCCAGCCCCAGAGAGTCCCATCAGCATCAGTGGAAAAATGAGGCCAAATCCTGGCTGTCAGTCCCTCTGGGTCTATGTTCATCACCGGTCTCTGGCTCACGCAGCACTGCACCATCCTTGTCATGGCCACGACTGTCTGCTCTGGCACCAAGGAACTCAGGAAGATGAATCTCTGAAGGTGCAGCAGAAATGGACATGACACACAGTGTCTCAGGATGTTCTGTGATCTTCAGGACACCTGCCCAGTGGATTCGAGGTGGCCCAGGAGAGTCGAAGCCACCTTCTCCCTGCACTTGGACGTCAATCCCGTGAACACAAAACTCAAAAAACACAAGGTGAGCAAACTTGCTCTTCACAACAGCAGCAAGGCTGGCAGACCCAATGGAAGAGGACCCATTCACCTGGGATCCTTCGTCCAGGGAAATCACTGTCCCTCCAACAGCCACGTCTCTGCCTGCTCCAGAAGGAACCAACGCAGAGCTGGCAGCTGCCGCAGCCTTGTCTTTTGTGGGAGGCGTCAGCAGTGAAACCGAACCAGCCGCAGGTCCCGGCAGGGCACACGAACCCAAGGCGGGACGCAGCGGGGCCAACTCTGCTCGCCGCTCCCCCAGCGCGGGGGGAGAACGGGACGCAGCGAGGGGCACGGCCGGCGCAGCCGCGGGATCACCCCCCGGGGCCGACCGGCGGCAGGGCACCCAGCACGGGCGGCGCGGCAGGGAAAAACCGCTCGGCGGGGCCGGGGGGCCCCGCGGGCCCGGTGACAACCGGCCCAGCCGCCGCAGCGGGAACGGCGGCCACCCCCCCGCTCGGCGGGGCCGTCGCTGCGAGGGCTGCTGTTTGCGATGCCACCGCATCGCCCCCCGCCGCCTTCACGGGGCCGTCGGCCGGCCCGGGAGCCAACAAGGGCAGCGCGGCAGGGGAAATCCGCTCGTGGAGGGGGGCGCTGAGCCCCGGCCCAGACCCCTCAGTGCAAGCGGCGGCTCCGGCCGCACCTCACGGGGCCCCCGCAGCGAGGGGCGGGTCTGCAGAGCCATGGCAGCACTGTCCCGCACCGCCCCCGAGGGCTCGGCCCCCGGCTGAGGAGCCGGAGCAGGCGGAGAGGGGCCCTCGGGGGGCCCCGGGCCCGCGCGGAGTCAGCGAGCACTGTCCCGTCCCCCGCGTCACGATGGACGGGCCTCCCCGCCATGTCCGGCGGGGCCGCAGCAGCGGGGGCAGAAACCCCCGCCGGCCCGGGCTCTGCCCGCAGCGCGGGCGCCGCTCCCAGCGGCGATGCCGGTGCAGGCGGGGAGGAACCCGCGGGGGAGCCGGGACGCGCGGCCTCGCTGGAATCAGCTCCAGCCTCCGTGCTGCCAGCGTCCCGCTCTGCACCGTCACCTGCCCCCAGGGCGGGAGAGACGCTCCGAACGCCCTGCGCGTCTGCGGAGACGCCAGAATTAGACGCCGTCTTCAGAACTCGCAAAAAGTTAATAAAACATTTACATTTGAAATACAGCCTCCCCGTATCCGCATTCAAGTTGACAGAAAGGGACCTCCGCAGAAAACCCCCTACAAGGGACCACGCCTCCCCAGAGAACGCATCGCCAGGCGCAGGAAAGCACCCTAGCTTCTTGCCCAAATCATAAAGAATTTTGAATTCTGTTGGGCTAATAGGAGCACGATTCTCCTGAAGGAAATCCTGCCAGACCTCCATGAGCATTAAGTGCTCATCAGAAACTCAGGTAGCAGCCATCTCTACCAAACTTAGAGATAAAAAAGCGTACAGTCGCACGAGAGACTGGGGTCTCTTCTCAGATCCCACCACAACTGTCCTACAGTGGGGGGTCAGCAGAGCTTACCTCCGTGACCTACCAAGCCGTCCTTTTGGTCGGGGTCACCAGATGTTTACTGTTATGCAGATAGAAACACACAGCAACACACACAACAGGTGTTCAGGCAGAGAAGAAAAAAGGAAAAGATCCTAGTTTATTGTTCCCTCTATATATAAGTTTCTGGACAGTGACCAGAGATTGGACAGAGAGGTTACCACCTCTCTGTCTTCACTGTCACTTTAGAAGTCCATCAGGTGATATCTTTTACAAAGGAATGCAAACATGATTCTTGTTTATTTTATAATTCATGAGAACTGACTCCACTATACTAAAACAAATCAGAAGGCTCTTATTTTCAGGGCAACACCACCACCCGCACAAAGGAGGGACAGAGAAAATCTCTGCAGGCATCTGTCTTTTTATTCAAGACTGTTGGAGGTATTAATGAAACTTGTAGAGAGAATGTCAGAGTCCAAAAGTGTAAGCAGGTTCCTGGGCCTTGATCATGACAGCTGGAAGGTGAAAGTAGGAAGAAAAGAGGTGAAGATGGTCCTCATTCTCCAGGGGTTTTCCTCAAGGGAAGGCTGTCCAGCCTAAGTGTTGGTGGGCAGGCTGCCTTACCTTTCCTGGCTGTAGTGTGCTGGGCCTGAACACACCCGTGCCAGCAAAGTCTTGTTCTTTGTCCATTGAGTACTTGGGAGCCTGTGTTTGTAGACATCCATTTCCACCTTGCAAACGCCACAGGACCCGGTGTCTGCAAGGAAGCATGAGGTTGGTGGGTACAAGAAGCAGTGTGGATTTCCTGGGTGCCCACGAGTGCTGCGCTGCATAGGTTTTATTCGGGGTTACAGGGCAAGCCCCTGACCCGAGGCCCGGTGCCTCAGGCATGAGAGACCCCGAACCTGGGTTACAAGGGGGTTTTTATCCAAAGGAAGATGGGGGTGGGGTGGATACAGATTACAAACCAATAAGACAACTTAAAGTAAGTTGGGGAGGGGTCTCTGGGAGATTCACCAACCTCTGAAGGTCCTGGACTGCACTGGACCTTGAAGATGATTGATGGACTGAGGGAGGAAAGCTACATTGCTAGGGTGGACAGAAGCCTATCTCAGGGAAAACCAATGGGAAACGGTCTCTGGGCAGAGGCCGGGTGTCTTGGGAACTCTTATCAGGAGTCTGACCAAGTGTCTCCCAAAGCAGGGGGCCCCTTTACAGAGACTAGAAAAAACTACACTAAAATAACAATAATAACTATACTCTACTAATTACTCAAACTTATCAAACAATTCCCGCAGTGCTTGTTGGCAGGATCTGTGGTGTAGTCACCTAGGACAGAGAAGGATGCAAAAGAAGTGAAGCTGGGGACCTAACTGCAAGCCAATGAGAAGAAGTCAGGAAGAGGTGCTCAGTCTTGTTTGTTTTCTGTCTGGATCTCTCTGAAAGCCCATGCAGTGCATGGGTGGAGGGTTTTGTGCCCCAGTGGCACAGGACCACAGTAAGGCAAGATTGTCTGGTCTGGAAGAAGGGCTGCAGAAATACAACTCACTTGGTCCAGGGGTGACCTCAATCTTAGTGTGGGGACGTGCTGTCACATGTGCTGATGGAGACACATGCTTCCCAGTTCTGGTGATGGATGGATGGATGAGGTGCCTAGGACCTGGTGAGCAGCTCTCTCTGGCAGCTTCTTTTGTCCCTCGAAGTGTGTATGCAGGGGCTTTGTATCTGGTGGGATCATGACCCACCTGACCTGGGAAGAAATACTTGTGAAAGGACCTGTCTCTGCAGCTGTGTAGTGAAAGGACGTTTTGGAAACAAGCAGTGTGCTGTGCCTTCCACTGCTACTGCCTGCCCTTGATAGTTGGTTTAACTTTTAACCTAGGAAGCCTGTACTTGGGACCTGGGGTGCTGAATTCTGCCAGAATTGGGACCCGTCAGGGATGAGGTCTCCAGGAGCCTACCCAGGGTCCCTCCATGCTGGTGGCTATAGAAACGACAGGATAAACTGGAGAGCTACCAAGGGGCTTCTCTAACACAGTCCTGCTACAGGGCTTTCCTATAGCCCAGAGCAGCAAGAGAGTGCTGCAGACGGAGCAAGTTAGAAGCAAAAGAAAAATGCAGCAGAATCTCCCTGCTGTGTGCCCTCAGGCACTGATTGTTGGCCAGGCCAGCAGCAGAGGAGAAGCGCAGCGTTGGCCTGCTGGGGAGGTAGCCTTTGGTGTGTGCACATGCGGACTTGCTGAGCTGGAGTGTGGTGCTGACTGGGTGATGTGCAGGGAGGGACACCTCTTTGAAACCAGAGCTGCTGGTCCTTCTGTGAGATGGAAGAGGTTGGTGCTCTGGGACAGCAAGAAGCTTGTTGAGCACACTCTGTGTCCTGCTGCATAGGCTTTTTGCGAGGCCTGTTGAAGAAGCTGCAGGTGGCTCCCTGGAGGACATGCAGGCTGTAAGAGTGTCTGTGTCCCCACATTCCGTACCTGGCGTTTGGAAACTTTTTACGTCCTTGGGTGGGGATAGCATGCTATTCGCTTGTGCTGTACGGTAGAGGTGCTTTGTCGTCGTGCGTATCTCTGGTCAGCCTGGCGTTCGGCTTGACCGCCCACTAGCTCTCATACGCCTTGACAGTACGTGTGTGGGTACTTGGCTCTGCAGCACCTTAGCCTATGCTGTCACGACTGTGGTTTCAAAGAGGGGACTCTCAGAGACATCCGGGAACATAGGTTTTTTTCGGGGGTTACAGGGCAAGCCCCTGACCCCAGGCCCGGTGCCTCAGGCATGAGAGACCCCGAACCTGGGTTACAAGGGGTTTTTATCCAAAGGAAGATGGGGGTGGAGTGGATACAGATTACAAACCAATAAGACAACTTAAAGTAAGTTGGGGAGGGGTCTCTGGGAGATTCACCAACCTCTGAAGGTCCTGGACTGCACTGGACCTTGAAGATGATTGATGGACTGAGGGAGGAAAGCTACATTGCTAGGGTGGACAGAAGCCTATCTCGGGGAAAACCAATGGGAAACGGTCTCTGGGCAGAGGCCGGGGTTGTCTTGGGAACTCTTATCAGGAGTCTGACCAAGTGTCTCCCAAAGCAGGCGGCCCCCTTTACAGAGACTAGAAAAAACTACACTAAAATAACAATAATAACTATACTATACTAATTACTAAAACTTATCAAACAATTCCAGCATTCCCGCAGTGCTTGTTGGCAGGATCTGTGGTGTAGTCACCTACAGACCTACAGTTACAGTCAGAGCAGCAAGAGAGTGAAAGTAGCATTACAAAAGAAACTGCAGAAAAGAGAGGAACAAGAAGTAAGAGAATGGGGGAGGAGGAGGAATGCTGGAGACAGAGCAAGTTAGAAGCAAAAAAAAAATGCAGCAAAATCTCCCTGCTGTGTGCCCTCAGGCACTGATTGTTGGCCAGGCCAGCAGCAGAGGAGAAGCGCAGCGTTGGCCTGCTGGGGAGGTAGCCTTTGGTGTGTGCACATGCAGACTTGCTGAGCTGGAGTGTGGTGCTGACTGGGTGATGTGCAGGGAGGGACACCTCTTTGAAACCAGAGCTGCTGGTCCTTCTGTGAGATGGAAGAGGTTGGTGCTCTGGGACAGCAAGAAGCTTGTTGAGCACACTCTGTGTCCTGCTGCATAGGCTTTTTGCGAGGCCTGTTGACGAAGCTGCAGGTGGCTCCCTGGAGGACATGCAGGCTGTAAGAGTGTCTGTGTCCCCACATTCCGTACCTGGCGTTTGGAAACTTTTTAAGTCCTTGGGTGGGGATAGCATGCTATTCGCTTGTGCTGTACGGTAGAGGTGCTTTGTCGTCGTGCGTATCTCTGGTCAGCCTGGCGTTCGGCTTGACCCCCCACTAGCTCTCATACGCCTTGACAGTATCGTGTGTGGGTACTTGGCTCTGCAGCACCTTAGCCTATGCTGTCACGGCTGTGGTTTCAAAGAGGGGACTCTCAGAGACATCCGGGAACATAGGTTTTTTTCGGGGGTTACAGGGTAAGCCCCTGACCCCAGGCCCGGTGCCTCAGGCATGAGAGACCCCGAACCTGGGTTACAAGGGGGTTTTTATCCAAAGGAAGATGGGGGTGGGGTGGATACAGATTACAAACCAATAAGACAACTTAAAGTAAGTTGGGGAGGGGTCTCTGGGGGATTCACCAACCTCTGAAGGTCCTGGACTGCACTGGACCTTGAAGATGATTGATGGACTGAGGGAGGAAAGCTACATTGCTAGGGTGGACAGAAGCCTATCTCGGGGAAAACCAATGGGAAACGGTCTCTGGGCAGAGGCCGGGGTTGTCTTGGGAACTCTTATCAGGAGTCTGGCCAGGTGTCTCCCAAAGCAGGGGGCCCCCTTTACAGAGACTAGAAAAAACTACACTAAAATAACAATAACTATACTCTACTAATTACTAAACTTATCAAACAATTCCCGCAGTGCTTGTTGGCAGGATCCGTGGTGTAGTCACCTAGGACAGAGAAGGATGCAAAAGAATTGAAGCTGGGGACCTAACTGCAAGCCAATGAGAAGAAGTCAGGAAGAGGTGCTCAGTCTTGTTGGTTTTCTGTGTGGATCTCTCTGAAAGCCCATGCAGTGCACGGGTGGAGGGTTTTGTGCCCCAGTGGCACAGGACCACAGTAAGGCAAGATTGTCTGGTCTGGAAGAAGGGCTGCAGAAATACAACTCACTTGGTCCAGGGGTGACCTCAATCTTAGTGTGGGGACGTGCTGTCACATGTGCTGATGGAGACACATGCTTCCCAGTTCTGGTGATGGATGGATGGATGAGGTGCCTAGGACCTGGTGAGCAGCTCTCTCTGGCAGCTTCTTTTGTCCCTCGAAGTGTGTATGCAGGGGCTTTGTATCTGGTGGGATCATGACCCACCTGACCTGGGAAGAAAAACTTGTGAAAGGACCTGTCCCTGCAGCTGTGTAGTGAAAGGACGTTTTGGAAACAAGCAGTGTGCTGTGCCTTCCACTGCTACTGCCTGCCCTTGATAGTTGGTTTACCTGTTAAGCCAGGAAGCCCGTATTTGGGACCTGGGGTGCTGAATTCTGCCAGAATTGGGCCCCGTCAGGGATGAGGTCTCCAGGAGCCTACCCAGGGTCCCTCCATGCGGGTGACTAAAGAAACTACAGGAAAAACTGGAGAGCTACCAAGGGGCTTCTCTAACACAGTCCTGCTACAGGGCTTTCCTATAGCCCAGAGCAGCAAGAGAGTGCTGCAGACGGAGCAAGTTAGAAGCAAAAGAAAAATGCAGCAGAATCTCCCTGCTGTGTGCCCTCAGGCACTGATTGTTGGCCAGCCAGCAGCAGAGGAGAAGCGCAGCATTGGCCTGCTGGGGAGGTAGCCTTTGGTGTGTGCACATGCGGACTTGCTGAGCTGGAGTGTGGTGCTGACTGGGTGATGTGCAGGGAGGGACACCTCTTTGAAACCAGAGCTGCTGGTCCTTCTGTGAGATGGAAGAGGTTGGTGCTCTGGGACAGCAAGAAGCTTGTTGAGCACACTCTGTGTCCTGCTGCATAGGCTTTTTGCGAGGCCTGTTGAAGAAGCTGCAGGTGGCTCCCTGGAGGACATGCAGGCTGTAAGAGTGTCTGTGTCCCCACATTCCGTACCTGGCGTTTGGAAACTTTTTAAGTCCTTGGGTGGGGATAGCATGCTATTCGCTTGTGCTGTACGGTAGAGGTGCTTTGTCGTCGTGCGTATCTCTGGTCAGCCTGGCGTTCGGCTTGACCGCCCACTAGCTCTCATACACCTTGACAGTATCGTGTGTGGGTACTTGGCTCTGCAGCACCTTAGCCTATGCTGTCACGGCTGTGGTTTCAAAGAGGGGACTCTCAGAGACATCCGGGAACATAGGTTTTTTTCGGGGGTTACAGGGCAAGCCCCTGACCCCAGGCCCGGTGCCTCAGGCATGAGAGACCCCGAACCTGGGTTACAAGGGGGTTTTTATCCAAAGGAAGATGGGGGTGGAGTGGATACAGATTACAAACCAATAAGACAACTTAAAGTAAGTTGGGGAGGGGTCTCTGGGAGATTCACCAACCTCTGAAGGTCCTGGACTGCACTGGACCTTGAAGATGATTGAGGGACTGAGGGAGGAAAGCTACATTGCTAGGGTGGACAGAAGCCTATCTCAGGGAAAACCAATGGGAAACGGTCTCTGGGCAGAGGCCGGGGTCGTCTTGGGAACTCTTATCAGGAGTCTGACCAAGTGTCTCCCAAAGCAGGGGCCCCCTTTACAGAGACTAGAAAAAACTACACTAAAATAACAATAATAACTATACTCTACTAATTACTAAAACTTATCAAACAATTCCCGCAGTGCTTGTTGGCAGGATCTGTGGTGTAGTCACCTAGGACAGAGAAGGATGCAAAAGAAGTGAAGCTGGGGACCTAACTGCAAGCCAATGAGAAGAAGTCAGGAAGAGGTGCTCAGTCTTGTTTGTTTTCTGTCTGGATCTCTCTGAAAGCCCATGCAGTGCATGGGTGGAGGGTTTTGTGCCCCAGTGGCACAGGACCACAGTAAGGCAAGATTGTCTGGTCTGGAAGAAGGGCTGCAGAAATACAACTCACTTGGTCCAGGGGTGACCTCAATCTTAGTGTGGGGACGTGCTGTCACATGTGCTGATGGAGACACATGCTTCCCAGTTCTGGTGATGGATGGATGGATGAGGTGCCTAGGACCTGGTGAGCAGCTCTCTGTGGCAGCTTCTTTTGTCCCTCGAAGTGTGTATGCAGGGGCTTTGTATCTGGTGGGATCATGACCCACGTGACCTGGGAAGAAAAACTTGTGAAAGGACCTGTCCCTGCAGCTGTGTAGTGAAAGGACGTTTTGGAAACAAGCAGTGTGCTGTGCCTTCCACTGCTACTGCCTGCCCTTGATAGTTGGTTTACCTTTTTAACCAGGAAGCCGTATTGGGACCTGGGGTGCTGAATTCTGCCAGAATTGGGCCCCGTCAGGGATGAGGTCTCCAGGAGCCTACCCAGGGTCCCTCCATGCGGGTGACTAAAGAAACTACAGGAAAAACTGGAGAGCTACCAAGGGGCTTCTCTAACACAGTCCTCCTACAGGGCTTTCCTATAGCCCAGAGCAGCAAGAGAGTGCTGCAGACGGAGCAAGTTAGAAGCAAAAGAAAAATGCAGCAGAATCTCCCTGCTGTGTGCCCTCAGGCACTGATTGTTGGCCAGGCCAGCAGCAGAGGAGAAGCGCAGCGTTGGCCTGCTGGGGAGGTAGCCTTTGGTGTGTGCACATGCGGACTTGCTGAGCTGGAGTGTGGTGCTGACTGGGTGATGTGCAGGGAGGGACACCTCTTTGAAACCAGAGCTGCTGGTCCTTCTGTGAGATGGAAGAGGTTGGTGCTCTGGGACAGCAAGAAGCTTGTTGAGCACACTCTGTGTCCTGCTGCATAGGCTTTTTGCGAGGCCTGTTGAAGAAGCTGCAGGTGGCTCCCTGGAGGACATGCAGGCTGTAAGAGTGTCTGTGTCCCCACATTCCGTACCTGGCGTTTGGAAACTTTTTAAGTCCTTGGTGGGGATAGCATGCTATTCGCTTCTGCTGTACGGTAGAGGTGCTTTGTCGTCGTGCGTATCTCTGGTCAGCCTGGCGTTCGGCTTGACCGCCCACTAGCTCTCATACGCCTTGACAGTATCGTGTGTGGGTACTTGGCTCTGCAGCACCTTAGCCTATGCTGTCACGACTGTGGTTTCAAAGAGGGACTCTCAGAGACATCCGGGAACATAGGTTTTATTCGGGGGTTACAGGGCAAGCCCCTGACCCCAGGCCCAGTGCCTCAGGCATGAGAGACCCCGAACCTGGTTACAAGGGGGTTTTTATCCAAAGGAAGATGGGGGTGGAGTGGATACAGATTACAAACCAATAAGACAACTTAAAGTAAGTTGGGGAGGGGTCTCTGGGAGATTCACCAACCTCTGAAGGTCCTGGACTGCACTGGACCTTGAAGATGATTGATGGACTGAGGGAGGAAAGCTACATTGCTAGGGTGGACAGAAGCCTATCTCGGGGAAAACCAATGGGAAACGGTCTCTGGGCAGAGGCCGGGGTTGTCTTGGGAACTCTTATCAGGAATCTGACCAAGTGTCTCCCAAAGCAGGCGGCCCCCTTTACAGAGACTAGAAAAAACTACACTAAAATAACAATAATAACTATACTATACTAATTACTAAAACTTATCAAACAATTCCAGCATTCCCGCAGTGCTTGTTGGCAGGATCTGTGGTGTAGTCACCTACAGACCTACAGTTACAGTCAGAGCAGCAAGAGAGTGAAAGTAGCATTACAAAAGAAATGAAGAAAAGAGAGGAACAAGAAGTAAGAGAATGGGGGAGGAGGAGGAATGCTGGAGACAGAGCAAGTTAGAAGCAAAAAAAAAAAATGCAGCAGAATCTCCCTGCTGTGTGCCCTCAGGCACTGATTGTTGGCCAGGCCAGCAGCAGAGGAGAAGCGCAGCATTGGCCTGCTGGGGAGGTAGCCTTTGGTGTGTGCACATGCGGACTTGCTGAGCTGGAGTGTGGTGCTGACTGGGTGATGTGCAGGGAGGGACATTAACTCCATGGTGACATCATAATCCATTGCTAGGTGGATCCATCGCTAGGTGGATCCATCATCATCATCAACATCTGTCACCAGGTAACATCCCAAAGTTCAGTTGTCACCCCGAGATGAGCAAAGCCCACTGCGATATTGAGACCCTTAAACTGTTTGTGAGCTTCAAGCAAAGCTCATGCCAACACCATCAAGAATGAATGGCTGGCCAATTTTGCATGCCTTCATGGCTGTCTTCCATTGATATCTCTGTATGGACACAGCACTGCTGATAGCTAGCACTGAGAAGACACATTTCATCTTTCATTGGAATGCAAAGGAACAGAAACGAAAAACCCAAAACAACACTTCAGATCCATGAGAAGGACCCAGCCAATCGGCCAGGAGCATGATGGACAACATCAGATCAGCCTGCAACATCCCCATGCTTTCACCATGGCCTTGATCAGCCAGAGGATTTTTCAACAACCTGCAATTCCCAGAGTTTCTTTGATGCAGAAAACAAGAGCAATCAGGGCCTGGCAGAAGACACCAGATGATCCTGGTCCAATTGAAGTCCATCCTGAAAAACAACCACACAAGCCAGAACCCCCAGCCCCAGAGAGTCCCATCAGCATCAGTGGAAAAATGAGGCCAAATCCTGGCTGTCAGTCCCTCTGGGTCTATGTTCATCACCGGTCTCTGGCTCACGCAGCACTGCACCATCCTTGTCATGGCCACGACTGTCTGCTCTGGCACCAAGGAACTCAGGAAGATGAATCTCTGAAGGTGCAGCAGAAATGGACATGACACACAGTGTCTCAGGATGTTCTGTGATCTTCAGGACACCTGCCCAGTGGATTCGAGGTGGCCCAGGAGAGTCGAAGCCACCTTCTCCCTGCACTTGGACGTCAATCCCGTGAACACAAAACTCAAAAAACACAAGGTGAGCAAACTTGCTCTTCACAACAGCAGCAAGGCTGGCAGACCCAATGGAAGAGGACCCATTCACCTGGGATCCTTCGTCCAGGGAAATCACTGTCCCTCCAACAGCCACGTCTCTGCCTGCTCCAGAAGGAACCAACGCAGAGCTGGCAGCTGCCGCAGCCTTGTCTTTTGTGGGAGGCGTCAGCAGTGAAACCGAACCAGCCGCAGGTCCCGGCAGGGCACACGAACCCAAGGCGGGACGCAGCGGGGCCAACTCTGCTCGCCGCTCCCCCAGCGCGGGGGGAGAACGGGACGCAGCGAGGGGCACGGCCGGCGCAGCCGCGGGATCACCCCCCGGGGCCGACCGGCGGCAGGGCACCCAGCACGGGCGGCGCGGCAGGGGAAAACCGCTCGGCGGGGCCGGGGGCCCCGCGGGCCCGGTGACAACCGGCCCAGCCGCCGCAGCGGGAACGGCGGCCACCCCCCCGCTCGGCGGGGCCGTCGCTGCGAGGGCTGCTGTTTGCGATGCCACCGCATCGCCCCCCGCCGCCTTCACGGGGCCGTCGGCCGGCCCGGGAGCCAACAAGGGCAGCGCGGCAGGGGAAATCCGCTCGTGGAGGGGGGCGCTGAGCCCCGGCCCAGACCCCTCAGTGCAAGCGGCGCTCCGGCCGCACCTCACGGGGCCCCCGCAGCGAGGGGCGGGGTCTGCAGAGCCATGGCAGCACTGTCCCGCACCGCCCCCGAGGGCTCGGCCCCCGGCTGAGGAGCCGGAGCAGGCGGAGAGGGGCCCTCGGGGGGCCCCGGGCCCGCGCGGAGTCAGCGAGCACTGTCCCGTCCCCCGCGTCACGATGGACGGGCCTCCCCGCCATGTCCGGCGGGGCCGCAGCAGCGGGGGCAGAAACCCCCGCCGGCCCGGGCTCTGCCCGCAGCGCGGGCGCCGCTCCCAGCGGCGATGCCGGTGCAGGCGGGGAGGAACCCGCGGGGGAGCCGGGACGCGCGGCCTCGCTGGAATCAGCTCCAGCCTCCGTGCTGCCAGCGTCCCGCTCTGCACCGTCACCTGCCCCCAGGGCGGGAGAGACGCTCCGAACGCCCTGCGCGTCTGCGGAGACGCCAGAATTAGACGCCGTCTTCAGAACTCGCAAAAAGTTAATAAAACATTTACATTTGAAATACAGCCTCCCCGTATCCGCATTCAAGTTGACAGAAAGGGACCTCCGCAGAAAACCCCCTACAAGGGACCACGCCTCCCCAGAGAACGCATCGCCAGGCGCAGGAAAGCACCCTAGCTTCTTGCCCAAATCATAAAGAATTTTGAATTCTGTTGGGCTAATAGGAGCACGATTCTCCTGAAGGAAATCCTGCCAGACCTCCATGAGCATTAAGTGCTCATCAGAAACTCAGGTAGCAGCCATCTCTACCAAACTTAGAGATAAAAAAAGCGTACAGTCGCACGAGAGACAGGGGTCTCTTCTCAGATCCCACCACAACTGTCCTACAGTGGGGGGTCAGCAGAGCTTACCTCCGTGACCTACCAAGCCGTCCTTTTTGGTCGGGGTCACCAGATGTTACTGTTATGCAGATAGAAACACACAGCAACACACACAACAGGTGTTCAGGCAGAGAAGAAGAAAGGAAGAAGATCCTAGTTTATTGTTCACCTCATATATATAAGTTTCTGGACAGTGACCAGAGATTGGACAGAGAGGTTACCACCTCTCTGTCTTCACTGGTCACTTGAGAAGTCCCATCAGGTGATATCTTTTACAAAGGAATGCAAACATGATTCTTGTTTATTTTATAATTCATGAGAACTGACTCCACTATACTAAAACAAATCAGAAGGCTTATTTTCAGGGACAACACCACCCTGCCACAAAGGAGGGACAGAGAAAGATCTCTGCAGGCATCTGTCTTTTTATTCAAGACGTGTTGGAGGTATTAATGAAACTTTGTAGAGAGAATGTCAGAGTCCAAAAGTGTAAGCAGGTTCCTGGGCCTTGATCAGTGACAGCTGGAAGGTGAAAGTAGGAAGAAAAGAGGTGAAGATGGTGCCTCATTCTCCAGGGTTGTCCTCAAGGGAAGGCTGTCCAGCCTAACGTGTTGGTGGGCAGGCTGCCTTACCTTTCCTGGGCTGTAGTGTGCTGGACCTGGAGACACACCCGTGCCAGCAAGTCTTGTTCTTTGTCCCATTGAGTACTTGGGAGCCCTGTGTTTGTAGACATCCATTTCCACCTTGGCAAACGCCACAGGACCCGGTGTCTGCAAGAGAAGCAGTGAGGTTGGTGGGTACAAGAAGCAGTGTGGATTCTTCCTGGGTGCCCACGAGTGCTGCGCTGTTTTAGGTGGCCAGAGGAGTGGTGTGTGAGGTTTGGAGCCTTAGAAAGGAGGGCTCCTTGGGAAGAGAGGTATACTTCCCAGAGGATGAGGGAGTGTCATTAGTGCCAGTGAGCTGTGTCATGACAAAGCTGCTGGTGTGGAAAAGTGAGGGACTGCAGGTGTCGGTGTTATTGGTAAGAGCAGAGCCAGGGCCCCTGTGGCTTCTTGGGCTTTTCTGCAGGTGCAGGGAAGCGTGTGTTACATGGGGATAGGGCAGGCACTGGGGCCCTTCCACCCTGAGGAGAGCAGCGGAGCTTCTGATGCTGCTGCAAGAGAGCAGAGAAGCAAACTCACCTTGGCCAAGTCTTGAAAACAACTCTGGTATTGACTCCTTGGCCTCACGGAGTAGCACGGTTCAGCACGGGTGGCTGCTGTGTGGGGTCCCAGAACCCTGGGCAGGGTGTAGGTGCCAGGACCTGGAAATGGAATAGGAAGAGAGCGCAGGAGAGTCATCTGTGAAAGGGTGCAATGCCTGGGTGGAAAAGAGTCAGCCTGCCAAGCTTGCTGTGAGGAGCAGGAAGGGTATCCTTCTCCTCATCCCAGTGCCTCAGCTTGTGTTGCATGTGGTATGCGTTGGCTGTTTGAAACCAGAGCTGCTGGTCCTTCTGTGAGATGGAAGAGGTTGGTGCTCTGGGACAGCAAGAAGCTTGTTGAGCACACTCTGTGTCCTGCTGCATAGGCTTTTTGCGAGGCCTGTTGAAGAAGCTGCAGGTGGCTCCC
This sequence comes from Sitta carolinensis, assembly GCA_032173965.1. Taxonomy (NCBI): domain Eukaryota; kingdom Metazoa; phylum Chordata; class Aves; order Passeriformes; family Sittidae; genus Sitta; species Sitta carolinensis. The sequence goes on along the minus strand of JAVUNC010000006.1, from coordinate 15,082,541 downwards.
TGGAGGACATGCAGGCTGTAAGAGTGTCTGTGTCCCCACATTCCGTACCTGGCGTTTGGAAACTTTTTAAGTCCTTGGGTGGGGATAGCATGCTATTCGCTTTGCTGTACGGTAGAGGTGCTTTGTCGTCGTGCGTATCTCTGGTCAGCCTGGCGTTCGGCTTGACCGCCCACTAGCTCTCATACGCCTTGACAGTATCGTGTGTGGGTACTTGGCTCTGCAGCACCTTAGCCTATGCTGTCACGGCTGTGGTTTCAAAGAGGGGACTCTCAGAGACATCCGGGAACATAGGTTTTATTCGGGGGTTACAGGGCAAGCCCCTGACCCGAGGCCCGGTGCCTCAGGCATGAGAGACCCCGAACCTGGGTTACAAGGGGGTTTTTATCCAAAGGAAGATGGGGGTGGGGTGGATACAGATTACAAACCAATAAGACAACTTAAAGTAAGTTGGGGAGGGGTCTCTGGGAGATTCACCAACCTCTGAAGGTCCTGGACTGCACTGGACCTTGAAGATGATTGATGGACTGAGGGAGGAAAGCTACATTGCTAGGGTGGACAGAAGCCTATCTCAGGGAAAACCAATGGGAAACGGTCTCTGGGCAGAGGCCGGGGTTGTCTTGGGAACTCTTATCAGGAGTCTGACCAAGTGTCTCCCAAAGCAGGGGCCCCCTTTACAGAGACTAGAAAAAACTACACTAAAATAACAATAATAACTATACTATACTAATTACTCAAACTTATCAAACAATTCCCGCAGTGCTTGTTGGCAGGATCTGTGGTGTAGTCACCTAGGACAGAGAAGGATGCAAAAGAAGTGAAGCTGGGGACCTAACTGCAAGCCAATGAGAAGAAGTCAGGAAGAGGTGCTCAGTCTTGTTTGTTTTCTGTCTGGATCTCTCTGAAAGCCCATGCAGTGCATGGGTGGAGGGTTTTGTGCCCCAGTGGCACAGGACCACAGTAAGGCAAGATTGTCTGGTCTGGAAGAAGGGCTGCAGAAATACAACTCACTTGGTCCAGGGGTGACCTCAATCTTAGTGTGGGGACGTGCTGTCACATGTGCTGATGGAGACACATGCTTCCCAGTTCTGGTGATGGATGGATGGATGAGGTGCCTAGGACCTGGTGAGCAGCTCTCTCTGGCAGCTTCTTTTGTCCCTCGAAGTGTGTATGCAGGGGCTTTGTATCTGGTGGGATCATGACCCACCTGACCTGGGAAGAAATACTTGTGAAAGGACCTGTCTCTGCAGCTGTGTAGTGAAAGGACGTTTTGGAAACAAGCAGTGTGCTGTGCCTTCCACTGCTACTGCCTGCCCTTGATAGTTGGTTTACCTTTTAACCCAGGAAGCCTGTACTTGGGACCTGGGGTGCTGAATTCTGCCAGAATTGGGACCCGTCAGGGATGAGGTCTCCAGGAGCCTACCCAGGGTCCCTCCATGCTGGTGGCTATAGAAACGACAGGATAAACTGGAGAGCTACCAAGGGGCTTCTCTAACACAGTCCTGCTACAGGGCTTTCCTATAGCCCAGAGCAGCAAGAGAGTGCTGCAGACGGAGCAAGTTAGAAGCAAAAGAAAAATGCAGCAGAATCTCCCTGCTGTGTGCCCTCAGGCACTGATTGTTGGCCAGGCCAGCAGCAGAGGAGAAGCGCAGCGTTGGCCTGCTGGGGAGGTAGCCTTTGGTGTGTGCACATGCGGACTTGCTGAGCTGGAGTGTGGTGCTGACTGGGTGATGTGCAGGGAGGGACACCTCTTTGAAACCAGAGCTGCTGGTCCTTCTGTGAGATGGAAGAGGTTGGTGCTCTGGGACAGCAAGAAGCTTGTTGAGCACACTCTGTGTCCTGCTGCATAGGCTTTTTGCGAGGCCTGTTGAAGAAGCTGCAGGTGGCTCCCTGGAGGACATGCAGGCTGTAAGAGTGTCTGTGTCCCCACATTCCGTACCTGGCGTTTTGGAAACTTTTTACGTCCTTGGGTGGGGATAGCATGCTATTCGCTTGTGCTGTACGGTAGAGGTGCTTTGTCGTCGTGCGTATCTCTGGTCAGCCTGGCGTTCGGCTTGACCGCCCACTAGCTCTCATACGCCTTGACAGTATCGTGTGTGGGTACTTGGCTCTGCAGCACCTTAGCCTATGCTGTCACGACTGTGGTTTCAAAGAGGGGACTCTCAGAGACATCCGGGAACATAGGTTTTATTCGGGGGTTACAGGGCAAGCCCCTGACCCCAGGCCCGGTGCCTCAGGCATGAGAGACCCCGAACCTGGGTTACAAGGGGTTTTTATCCAAAGGAAGATGGGGGTGGAGTGGATACAGATTACAAACCAATAAGACAACTTAAAGTAAGTTGGGGAGGGGTCTCTGGGAGATTCACCAACCTCTGAAGGTCCTGGACTGCACTGGACCTTGAAGATGATTGATGGACTGAGGAGGAAAGCTACATTGCTAGGGTGGACAGAAGCCTATCTCGGGGAAAACCAATGGGAAACGGTCTCTGGCAGAGGCCGGGGTTGTCTTGGGAACTCTTATCAGGAGTCTGACCAAGTGTCTCCCAAAGCAGGCGGCCCCCTTTACAGAGACTAGAAAAAACTACACTAAAATAACAATAATAACTATACTATACTAATTACTAAAACTTATCAAACAATTCCAGCATTCCCGCAGTGCTGTTGGCAGGATCTGTGGTGTAGTCACCTACAGACCTACAGTTACAGTCAGAGCAGCAAGAGAGTGAAAGTAGCATTACAAAAGAAACTGCAGAAAAGAGAGAACAAGAAGTAAAGAATGGGGGAGGAGGAGGAATGCTGGAGACAGAGCAAGTTAGAAGCAAAAAAAAATGCAGCAAAATCTCCCTGCTGTGTGCCCTCAGGCACTGATTGTTGGCCAGGCCAGCAGCAGAGGAGAAGCACAGCGTTGGCCTGCTGGGGAGGTAGCCTTTGGTGTGTGCACATGCAGACTTGCTGAGCTGGAGTGTGGTGCTGACTGGGTGATGTGCAGGGAGGGACACCTCTTTGAAACCAGAGCTGCTGGTCCTTCTGTGAGATGGAAGAGGTTGGTGCTCTGGGACAGCAAGAAGCTTGTTGAGCACACTCTGTGTCCTGCTGCATAGGCTTTTTGCGAGGCCTGTTGACGAAGCTGCAGGTGGCTCCCTGGAGGACATGCAGGCTGTAAGAGTGTCTGTGTCCCCACATTCCGTACCTGGCGTTTGGAAACTTTTTAAGTCCTTGGGTGGGGATAGCATGCTATTCGCTTGTGCTGTACGGTAGAGGTGCTTTGTCGTCGTGCGTATCTCTGGTCAGCCTGGCGTTCGGCTTGACCGCCCACTAGCTCTCATACGCCTTGACAGTAGCGTGTGTGGGTACTTGGCTCTGCAGCACCTTAGCCTATGCTGTCACGGCTGTGGTTTCAAAGAGGGGACTCTCAGAGACATCCGGGAACATAGGTTTTTTTCGGGGGTTACAGGGCAAGCCCCTGACCCCAGGCCCGGTGCCTCAGGCATGAGAGACCCCGAACCTGGGTTACAAGGGGGTTTTTATCCAAAGGAAGATGGGGGTGGAGTGGATACAGATTACAAACCAATAAGACAACTTAAAGTAAGTTGGGGAGGGGTCTCTGGGAGATTCACCAACCTCTGAAGGTCCTGGACTGCACTGGACCTTGAAGATGATTGATGGACTGAGGGAGGAAAGCTACATTGCTAGGGTGGACAGAAGCCTATCTCGGGGAAAACCAATGGGAAACGGTCTCTGGGCAGAGGCCGGGGTTGTCTTGGGAACTCTTATCAGGAGTCTGACCAAGTGTCTCCCAAAGCAGGCGGCCCCCTTTACAGAGACTAGAAAAAACTACACTAAAATAACAATAATAACTATACTATACTAATTACTAAAACTTATCAAACAATTCCAGCATTCCCGCAGTGCTTGTTGGCAGGATCTGTGGTGTAGTCACCTACAGACCTACAGTTACAGTCAGAGCAGCAGAGAGTGAAAGTAGCATTACAAAAGAAACTGCAGAAAAGAGAGGAACAAGAAGTAAGAGAATGGGGGAGGAGGAGGAATGCTGGAGACAGAGCAAGTTAGAAGCAAAAAAAAAATGCAGCAAAATCTCCCTGCTGTGTGCCCTCAGGCACGATTGTTGGCCAGGCCAGCAGCAGAGGAGAAGCCAGCGTTGGCCTGCTGGGGAGGTAGCCTTTGGTGTGTGCACATGCAGACTTGCTGAGCTGGAGTGTGGTGCTGACTGGGTGATGTGCAGGGAGGGACACCTCTTTGAAACCAGAGCTGCTGGTCCTTCTGTGAGATGGAAGAGGTTGGTGCTCTGGGACAGCAAGAAGCTTGTTGAGCACACTCTGTGTCCTGCTGCATAGGCTTTTTGCGAGGCCTGTTGACGAAGCTGCAGGTGGCTCCCTGGAGGACATGCAGGCTGTAAGAGTGTCTGTGTCCCCACATTCCGTACCTGGCGTTTGGAAACTTTTTAAGTCCTTGGGTGGGGATAGCATGCTATTCGCTTGTGCTGTACGGTAGAGGTGCTTTGTCGTCGTGCGTATCTCTGGTCAGCCTGGCGTTCGGCTTGACCGCCCACTAGCTCTCATACGCCTTGACAGTATCGTGTGTGGGTACTTGGCTCTGCAGCACCTTAGCCTATGCTGTCACGGCTGTGGTTTCAAAGAGGGGACTCTCAGAGACATCCGGGAACATAGGTTTTTTTCGGGGGTTACAGGGTAAGCCCCTGACCCCAGGCCCGGTGCCTCAGGCATGAGAGACCCCGAACCTGGGTTACAAGGGGGTTTTTATCCAAAGGAAGATGGGGGTGGGGTGGATACAGATTACAAACCAATAAGACAACTTAAAGTAAGTTGGGGAGGGGTCTCTGGGGATTCACCAACCTCTGAAGGTCCTGGACTGCACTGGACCTTGAAGATGATTGATGGACTGAGGGAGGAAAGCTACATTGCTAGGGTGGACAGAAGCCTATCTCGGGGAAAACCAATGGGAAACGGTCTCTGGGCAGAGGCCGGGGTTGTCTTGGGAACTCTTATCAGGAGTCTGGCCAGGTGTCTCCCAAAGCAGGGGGCCCCCTTTACAGAGACTAGAAAAAACTACACTAAAATAACAATAACTATACTCTACTAATTACTAAACTTATCAAACAATTCCCGCAGTGCTTGTTGGCAGGATCCGTGGTGTAGTCACCTAGGACAGAGAAGGATGCAAAAGAATTTGAAGCTGGGGACCTAACTGCAAGCCAATGAGAAGAAGTCAGGAAGAGGTGCTCAGTCTTGTTGGTTTTCTGTGTGGATCTCTCTGAAAGCCCATGCAGTGCACGGGTGGAGGGTTTTGTGCCCCAGTGGCACAGGACCACAGTAAGGCAAGATTGTCTGGTCTGGAAGAAGGGCTGCAGAAATACAACTCACTTGGTCCAGGGGTGACCTCAATCTTAGTGTGGGGACGTGCTGTCACATGTGCTGATGGAGACACATGCTTCCCAGTTCTGGTGATGGATGGATGGATGAGGTGCCTAGGACCTGGTGAGCAGCTCTCTCTGGCAGCTTCTTTTGTCCCTCGAAGTGTGTATGCAGGGGCTTTGTATCTGGTGGGATCATGACCCACCTGACCTGGGAAGAAAAACTTGTGAAAGGACCTGTCCCTGCAGCTGTGTAGTGAAAGGACGTTTTGGAAACAAGCAGTGTGCTGTGCCTTCCACTGCTACTGCCTGCCCTTGATAGTTGGTTTACCTGTTAAGCCAGGAAGCCCGTATTTGGGACCTGGGGTGCTGAATTCTGCCAGAATTGGGCCCCGTCAGGGATGAGGTCTCCAGGAGCCTACCCAGGGTCCCTCCATGCGGGTGACTAAAGAAACTACAGGAAAAACTGGAGAGCTACCAAGGGGCTTCTCTAACACAGTCCTGCTACAGGGCTTTCCTATAGCCCAGAGCAGCAAGAGAGTGCTGCAGACGGAGCAAGTTAGAAGCAAAAGAAAAATGCAGCAGAATCTCCCTGCTGTGTGCCCTCAGGCACTGATTGTTGGCCACGCCAGCAGCAGAGGAGAAGCGCAGCATTGGCCTGCTGGGGAGGTAGCCTTTGGTGTGTGCACATGCGGACTTGCTGAGCTGGAGTGTGGTGCTGACTGGGTGATGTGCAGGGAGGGACACCTCTTTGAAACCAGAGCTGCTGGTCCTTCTGTGAGATGGAAGAGGTTGGTGCTCTGGGACAGCAAGAAGCTTGTTGAGCACACTCTGTGTCCTGCTGCATAGGCTTTTTGCGAGGCCTGTTGAAGAAGCTGCAGGTGGCTCCCTGGAGGACATGCAGGCTGTAAGAGTGTCTGTGTCCCCACATTCCGTACCTGGCGTTTGGAAACTTTTTAAGTCCTTGGGTGGGGATAGCATGCTATTCGCTTGTGCTGTACGGTAGAGGTGCTTTGTCGTCGTGCGTATCTCTGGTCAGCCTGGCGTTCGGCTTGACCGCCCACTAGCTCTCATACACCTTGACAGTATCGTGTGTGGGTACTTGGCTCTGCAGCACCTTAGCCTATGCTGTCACGGCTGTGGTTTCAAAGAGGGACTCTCAGAGACATCCGGGAACATAGGTTTTTTTCGGGGGTTACAGGGCAAGCCCCTGACCCCAGGCCCGGTGCCTCAGGCATGAGAGACCCCGAACCTGGGTTACAAGGGGGTTTTTATCCAAAGGAAGATGGGGGTGGAGTGGATACAGATTACAAACCAATAAGACAACTTAAAGTAAGTTGGGGAGGGGTCTCTGGGAGATTCACCAACCTCTGAAGGTCCTGGACTGCACTGGACCTTGAAGATGATTGAGGGACTGAGGGAGGAAAGCTACATTGCTAGGGTGGACAGAAGCCTATCTCAGGGAAAACCAATGGGAAACGGTCTCTGGCAGAGGCCGGGGTCGTCTTGGGAACTCTTATCAGGAGTCTGACCAAGTGTCTCCCAAAGCAGGGGGCCCCCTTTACAGAGACTAGAAAAAACTACACTAAAATAACAATAATAACTATACTCTACTAATTACTAAAACTTATCAAACAATTCCCGCAGTGCTTGTTGGCAGGATCTGTGGTGTAGTCACCTAGGACAGAGAAGGATGCAAAAGAAGTGAAGCTGGGGACCTAACTGCAAGCCAATGAGAAGAAGTCAGGAAGAGGTGCTCAGTCTTGTTTGTTTTCTGTCTGGATCTCTCTGAAAGCCCATGCAGTGCATGGGTGGAGGGTTTTGTGCCCCAGTGGCACAGGACCACAGTAAGGCAAGATTGTCTGGTCTGGAAGAAGGGCTGCAGAAATACAACTCACTTGGTCCAGGGGTGACCTCAATCTTAGTGTGGGGACGTGCTGTCACATGTGCTGATGGAGACACATGCTTCCCAGTTCTGGTGATGGATGGATGGATGAGGTGCCTAGGACCTGGTGAGCAGCTCTCTGTGGCAGCTTCTTTTGTCCCTCGAAGTGTGTATGCAGGGGCTTTGTATCTGGTGGGATCATGACCCACGTGACCTGGGAAGAAAAACTTGTGAAAGGACCTGTCCCTGCAGCTGTGTAGTGAAAGGACGTTTTGGAAACAAGCAGTGTGCTGTGCCTTCCACTGCTACTGCCTGCCCTTGATAGTTGGTTTACCTGTTAAGCCAGGAAGCCCGTATTTGGGACCTGGGGTGCTGAATTCTGCCAGAATTGGGCCCCGTCAGGGATGAGGTCTCCAGGAGCCTACCCAGGGTCCCTCCATGCGGGTGACTAAAGAAACTACAGGAAAAACTGGAGAGCTACCAAGGGGCTTCTCTAACACAGTCCTCCTACAGGGCTTTCCTATAGCCCAGAGCAGCAAGAGAGTGCTGCAGACGGAGCAAGTTAGAAGCAAAAGAAAAATGCAGCAGAATCTCCCTGCTGTGTGCCCTCAGGCACTGATTGTTGGCCAGGCCAGCAGCAGAGGAGAAGCGCAGCGTTGGCCTGCTGGGGAGGTAGCCTTTGGTGTGTGCACATGCGGACTTGCTGAGCTGGAGTGTGGTGCTGACTGGGTGATGTGCAGGGAGGGACACCTCTTTGAAACCAGAGCTGCTGGTCCTTCTGTGAGATGGAAGAGGTTGGTGCTCTGGGACAGCAAGAAGCTTGTTGAGCACACTCTGTGTCCTGCTGCATAGGCTTTTTGCGAGGCCTGTTGAAGAAGCTGCAGGTGGCTCCCTGGAGGACATGCAGGCTGTAAGAGTGTCTGTGTCCCCACATTCCGTACCTGGCGTTTGGAAACTTTTTAAGTCCTTGGGTGGGGATAGCATGCTATTCGCTTCTGCTGTACGGTAGAGGTGCTTTGTCGTCGTGCGTATCTCTGGTCAGCCTGGCGTTCGGCTTGACCGCCCACTAGCTCTCATACGCCTTGACAGTATCGTGTGTGGGTACTTGGCTCTGCAGCACCTTAGCCTATGCTGTCACGACTGTGGTTTCAAAGAGGGGACTCTCAGAGACATCCGGGAACATAGGTTTTATTCGGGGGTTACAGGGCAAGCCCCTGACCCCAGGCCCAGTGCCTCAGGCATGAGAGACCCCGAACCTGGGTTACAAGGGGGTTTTTATCCAAAGGAAGATGGGGGTGGAGTGGATACAGATTACAAACCAATAAGACAACTTAAAGTAAGTTGGGGAGGGGTCTCTGGGAGATTCACCAACCTCTGAAGGTCCTGGACTGCACTGGACCTTGAAGATGATTGATGGACTGAGGGAGGAAAGCTACATTGCTAGGGTGGACAGAAGCCTATCTCGGGGAAAAACCAATGGGAAACGGTCTCTGGGCAGAGGCCGGGGTTGTCTTGGGAACTCTTATCAGGAATCTGACCAAGTGTCTCCCAAAGCAGGCGGCCCCCTTTACAGAGACTAGAAAAAACTACACTAAAATAACAATAACTATACTATACTAATTACTAAAACTTATCAAACAATTCCAGCATTCCCGCAGTGCTTGTTGGCAGGATCTGTGGTGTAGTCACCTACAGACCTACAGTTACAGTCAGAGCAGCAAGAGAGTGAAAGTAGCATTACAAAAGAAAGTGAAGAAAAGAGAGGAACAAGAAGTAAGAGAATGGGGGAGGAGGAGGAATGCTGGAGACAGAGCAAGTTAGAAGCAAAAAAAAAAAATGCAGCAGAATCTCCCTGCTGTGTGCCCTCAGGCACTGATTGTTGGCCAGGCCAGCAGCAGAGGAGAAGCGCAGCATTGGCCTGCTGGGGAGGTAGCCTTTGGTGTGTGCACATGCGGACTTGCTGAGCTGGAGTGTGGTGCTGACTGGGTGATGTGCAGGGAGGGACATTAACTCCATGGTGACATCATAATCCATTGCTAGGTGGATCCATCGCTAGGTGGATCCATCATCATCATCAACATCTGTCACCAGGTAACATCCCAAAGTTCAGTTGTCACCCCGAGATGAGCAAAGCCCACTGCGATATTGAGACCCTTAAACTGTTTGTGAGCTTCAAGCAAAGCTCATGCCAACACCATCAAGAATGAATGGCTGGCCAATTTTGCATGCCTTCATGGCTGTCTTCCATTGATATCTCTGTATGGACACAGCACTGCTGATAGCTAGCACTGAGAAGACACATTTCATCTTTCATTGGAATGCAAAGGAACAGAAACGAAAAACCCAAAACAACACTTCAGATCCATGAGAAGGACCCAGCCAATCGGCCAGGAGCATGATGGACAACATCAGATCAGCCTGCAACATCCCCATGCTTTCACCATGGCCTTGATCAGCCAGAGGATTTTTCAACAACCTGCAATTCCCAGAGTTTCTTTGATGCAGAAAACAAGAGCAATCAGGGCCTGGCAGAAGACACCAGATGATCCTGGTCCAATTGAAGTCCATCCTGAAAAACAACCACACAAGCCAGAACCCCCAGCCCCAGAGAGTCCCATCAGCATCAGTGGAAAAATGAGGCCAAATCCTGGCTGTCAGTCCCTCTGGGTCTATGTTCATCACCGGTCTCTGGCTCACGCAGCACTGCACCATCCTTGTCATGGCCACGACTGTCTGCTCTGGCACCAAGGAACTCAGGAAGATGAATCTCTGAAGGTGCAGCAGAAATGGACATGACACACAGTGTCTCAGGATGTTCTGTGATCTTCAGGACACCTGCCCAGTGGATTCGAGGTGGCCCAGGAGAGTCGAAGCCACCTTCTCCCTGCACTTGGACGTCAATCCCGTGAACACAAAACTCAAAAAACACAAGGTGAGCAAACTTGCTCTTCACAACAGCAGCAAGGCTGGCAGACCCAATGGAAGAGGACCCATTCACCTGGGATCCTTCGTCCAGGGAAATCACTGTCCCTCCAACAGCCACGTCTCTGCCTGCTCCAGAAGGAACCAACGCAGAGCTGGCAGCTGCCGCAGCCTTGTCTTTTGTGGGAGGCGTCAGCAGTGAAACCGAACCAGCCGCAGGTCCCGGCAGGGCACACGAACCCAAGGCGGGACGCAGCGGGGCCAACTCTGCTCGCCGCTCCCCCAGCGCGGGGGGAGAACGGGACGCAGCGAGGGGCACGGCCGGCGCAGCCGCGGGATCACCCCCCGGGGCCGACCGGCGGCAGGGCACCCAGCACGGGCGGCGCGGCAGGGGAAAACCGCTCGGCGGGGCCGGGGGGCCCCGCGGGCCCGGTGACAACCGGCCCAGCCGCCGCAGCGGGAACGGCGGCCACCCCCCCGCTCGGCGGGGCCGTCGCTGCGAGGGCTGCTGTTTGCGATGCCACCGCATCGCCCCCGCCGCCTTCACGGGGCCGTCGGCCGGCCCGGGAGCCAACAAGGGCAGCGCGGCAGGGGAAATCCGCTCGTGGAGGGGGGCGCTGAGCCCCGGCCCAGACCCCTCACTGCAAGCGGCAGCTCCGGCCGCCCCTCACGGGGCCCCCGCAGCGAGGGACGGGGTCTGCAGAGCCATGGCAGCACTGTCCCGCACCGCCCCCGAGGGCTCGGCCCCCGGCTGAGGAGCCGGAGCAGGCGGAGAGGGGCCCTCGGGGGGGCCCCGGGCCCGCGCGGAGTCAGCGAGCACTGTCCCGTCCCCCGCGTCACGATGGACGGGCCTCCCCGCCATGTCCGGCGGGGCCGCAGCAGCGGGGGCAGAAACCCCCGCCGGCCCGGGCTCTGCCCGCAGCGCGGGCGCCGCTCCCAGCGGCGATGCCGGTGCAGGCGGGGAGGAACCCGCGGGGGAGCCGGGACGCGCGGCCTCGCTGGAATCAGCTCCAGCCTCCGTGCTGCCAGCGTCCCGCTCTGCACCGTCACCTGCCCCCAGGGCGGGAGAGACGCTCCGAACGCCCTGCGCGTCTGCGGAGACGCCAGAATTAGACGCCGTCTTCAGAACTCGCAAAAAGTTAATAAAACATTTACATTTGAAATACAGCCTCCCCGTATCCGCATTCAAGTTGACAGAAAGGGACCTCCGCAGAAAACCCCCTACAAGGGACCACGCCTCCCCAGAGAACGCATCGCCAGGCGCAGGAAAGCACCCTAGCTTCTTGCCCAAATCATAAAGAATTTTGAATTCTGTTGGGCTAATAGGAGCACGATTCTCCTGAAGGAAATCCTGCCAGACCTCCATGAGCATTAAGTGCTCATCAGAAACTCAGGTAGCAGCCATCTCTACCAAACTTAGAGATAAAAAAAGCGTACAGTCGCACGAGAGACAGGGGTCTCTTCTCAGATCCCACCACAACTGTCCTACAGTGGGGGGTCAGCAGAGCTTACCTCCGTGACCTACCAAGCCGTCCTTTTTGGTCGGGGTCACCAGATGTTACTGTTATGCAGATAGAAACACACAGCAACACACACAACAGGTGTTCAGGCAGAGAAGAAGAAAGGAAGAAGATCCTAGTTTATTGTTCACCTCATATATATAAGTTTCTGGACAGTGACCAGAGATTGGACAGAGAGGTTACCACCTCTCTGTCTTCACTGGTCACTTGAGAAGTCCATCAGGTGATATCTTTTACAAAGGAATGCAAACATGATTCTTGTTTATTTTATAATTCATGAGAACTGACTCCACTATACTAAAACAAATCAGAAGGCTTATTTTCAGGGACAACACCACCCTGCCACAAAGGAGGGACAGAGAAAGATCTCTGCAGGCATCTGTCTTTTTATTCAAGACGTGTTGGAGGTATTAATGAAACTTTGTAGAGAGAATGTCAGAGTCCAAAAGTGTAAGCAGGTTCCTGGGCCTTGATCAGTGACAGCTGGAAGGTGAAAGTAGGAAGAAAAGAGGTGAAGATGGTGCCTCATTCTCCAGGGTTGTCCTCAAGGGAAGGCTGTCCAGCCTAACGTGTTGGTGGGCAGGCTGCCTTACCTTTCCTGGGCTGTAGTGTGCTGGACCTGGAGACACACCCGTGCCAGCAAGTCTTGTTCTTTGTCCCATTGAGTACTTGGGAGCCCTGTGTTTGTAGACATCCATTTCCACCTTGGCAAACGCCACAGGACCCGGTGTCTGCAAGAGAAGCAGTGAGGTTGGTGGGTACAAGAAGCAGTGTGGATTCTTCCTGGGTGCCCACGAGTGCTGCGCTGTTTTAGGTGGCCAGAGGAGTGGTGTGTGAGGTTTGGAGCCTTAGAAAGGAGGGCTCCTTGGGAAGAGAGGTATACTTCCCAGAGGATGAGGGAGTGTCATTAGTGCCAGTGAGCTGTGTCATGACAAAGCTGCTGGTGTGGAAAAGTGAGGGACTGCAGGTGTCGGTGTTATTGGTAAGAGCAGAGCCAGGGCCCCTGTGGCTTCTTGGGCTTTTCTGCAGGTGCAGGGAAGCGTGTGTTACATGGGGATAGGGCAGGCACTGGGGCCCTTCCACCCTGAGGAGAGCAGCGGAGCTTCTGATGCTGCTGCAAGAGAGCAGAGAAGCAAACTCACCTTGGCCAAGTCTTGAAAACAACTCTGGTATTGACTCCTTGGCCTCACGGAGTAGCACGGTTCAGCACGGGTGGCTGCTGTGTGGGGTCCCAGAACCCTGGGCAGGGTGTAGGTGCCAGGACCTGGAAATGGAATAGGAAGAGAGCGCAGGAGAGTCATCTGTGAAAGGGTGCAATGCCTGGGTGGAAAAGAGTCAGCCTGCCAAGCTTGCTGTGAGGAGCAGGAAGGGTATCCTTCTCCTCATCCCAGTGCCTCAGCTTGTGTTGCATGTGGTATGCGTTGGCTGTTTGAAACCAGAGCTGCTGGTCCTTCTGTGAGATGGAAGAGGTTGGTGCTCTGGGACAGCAAGAAGCTTGTTGAGCACACTCTGTGTCCTGCTGCATAGGCTTTTTGCGAGGCCTGTTGAAGAAGCTGCAGGTGGCTCCCTGGAGGACATGCAGGCTGTAAGAGTGTCTGTGTCCCCACATTCCGTACCTGGCGTTTGGAAACTTTTTAAGTCCTTGGGTGGGGATAGCATGCTATTCGCTTCTGCTGTACGGTAGAGGTGCTTTGTCGTCGTGCGTATCTCTGGTCAGCCTGGCGTTCGGCTTGACCGCCCACTAGCTCTCATACGCCTTGACAGTATCGTGTGTGGGTACTTGGCTCTGCAGCACCTTAGCCTATGCTGTCACGGCTGTGGTTTCAAAGAGGGGACTCTCAGAGACATCCGGGAACATAGGTTTTATTCGGGGGTTACAGGGCAAGCCCCTGACCCGAGGCCCGGTGCCTCAGGCATGAGAGACCCCGAACCTGGGTTACAAGGGGGTTTTTATCCAAAGGAAGATGGGGGTGGGGTGGATACAGATTACAAACCAATAAGACAACTTAAAGTAAGTTGGGGAGGGGTCTCTGGGAGATTCACCAACCTCTGAAGGTCCTGGACTGCACTGGACCTTGAAGATGATTGATGGACTGAGGGAGGAAAGCTACATTGCTAGGGTGGACAGAAGCCTATCTCAGGGAAAACCAATGGGAAACGGTCTCTGGGCAGAGGCCGGGGTCGTCTTGGGAACTCTTATCAGGAGTCTGACCAAGTGTCTCCCAAAGCAGGGGGCCCCCTTTACAGAGACTAGAAAAAACTACACTAAAATAACAATAATAACTATACTCTACTAATTACTCAAACTTATCAAACAATTCCCGCAGTGCTTGTTGGCAGGATCTGTGGTGTAGTCACCTAGGACAGAGAAGGATGCAAAAGAAGTGAAGCTGGGGACCTAACTGCAAGCCAATGAGAAGAAGTCAGGAAGAGGTGCTCAGTCTTGTTTGTTTTCTGTCTGGATCTCTCTGAAAGCCCATGCAGTGCATGGGTGGAGGGTTTTGTGCCCCAGTGGCACAGGACCACAGTAAGGCAAGATTGTCTGGTCTGGAAGAAGGGCTGCAGAAATACAACTCACTTGGTCCAGGGTGACCTCAATCTTAGTGTGGGGACGTGCTGTCACATGTGCTGATGGAGACACATGCTTCCCAGTTCTGGTGATGGATGGATGGATGAGGTGCCTAGGACCTGGTGAGCAGCTCTCTCTGGCAGCTTCTTTTGTCCCTCGAAGTGTGTATGCAGGGGCTTTGTATCTGGTGGGATCATGACCCACCTGACCTGGGAAGAAATACTTGTGAAAGGACCTGTCTCTGCAGCTGTGTAGTGAAAGGACGTTTTGGAAACAAGCAGTGTGCTGTGCCTTCCACTGCTACTGCCTGCCCTTGATAGTTGGTTTACCTTTTAACCCAGGAAGCCTGTACTTGGGACCTGGGGTGCTGAATTCTGCCAGAATTGGGACCCGTCAGGGATGAGGTCTCCAGGAGCCTACCCAGGGTCCCTCCATGCTGGTGGCTATAGAAACGACAGGATAAACTGGAGAGCTACCAAGGGGCTTCTCTAACACAGTCCTGCTACAGGGCTTTCCTATAGCCCAGAGCAGCAAGAGAGTGCTGCAGACGGAGCAAGTTAGAAGCAAAAGAAAAATGCAGCAGAATCTCCCTGCTGTGTGCCCTCAGGCACTGATTGTTGGCCAGGCCAGCAGCAGAGGAGAAGCGCAGCGTTGGCCTGCTGGGGAGGTAGCCTTTGGTGTGTGCACATGCGGACTTGCTGAGCTGGAGTGTGGTGCTGACTGGGTGATGTGCAGGGAGGGACACCTCTTTGAAACCAGAGCTGCTGGTCCTTCTGTGAGATGGAAGAGGTTGGTGCTCTGGGACAGCAAGAAGCTTGTTGAGCACACTCTGTGTCCTGCTGCATAGGCTTTTTGCGAGGCCTGTTGAAGAAGCTGCAGGTGGCTCCCTGGAGGACATGCAGGCTGTAAGAGTGTCTGTGTCCCCACATTCCGTACCTGGCGTTTGGAAACTTTTTACGTCCTTGGGTGGGGATAGCATGCTATTCGCTTGTGCTGTACGGTAGAGGTGCTTTGTCGTCGTGCGTATCTCTGGTCAGCCTGGCGTTCGGCTTGACCGCCCACTAGCTCTCATACGCCTTGACAGTAGCGTGTGTGGGTACTTGGCTCTGCAGCACCTTAGCCTATGCTGTCACGACTGTGGTTTCAAAGAGGGGACTCTCAGAGACATCCGGGAACATAGGTTTTTTTCGGGGGTTACAGGGCAAGCCCCTGACCCCAGGCCCGGTGCCTCAGGCATGAGAGACCCCGAACCTGGGTTACAAGGGGGTTTTTATCCAAAGGAAGATGGGGGTGGAGTGGATACAGATTACAAACCAATAAGACAACTTAAAGTAAGTTGGGGAGGGGTCTCTGGGAGATTCACCAACCTCTGAAGGTCCTGGACTGCACTGGACCTTGAAGATGATTGATGGACTGAGGGAGGAAAGCTACATTGCTAGGGTGGACAGAAGCCTATCTCGGGGAAAACCAATGGGAAACGGTCTCTGGGCAGAGGCCGGGGTTGTCTTGGGAACTCTTATCAGGAGTCTGACCAAGTGTCTCCCAAAGCAGGCGGCCCCCTTTACAGAGACTAGAAAAAACTACACTAAAATAACAATAATAACTATACTATACTAATTACTAAAACTTATCAAACAATTCCAGCATTCCCGCAGTGCTTGTTGGCAGGATCTGTGGTGTAGTCACCTACAGACCTACAGTTACAGTCAGAGCAGCAAGAGAGTGAAAGTAGCATTACAAAAGAAACTGCAGAAAAGAGAGGAACAAGAAGTAAGAGAATGGGGGAGGAGGAGGAATGCTGGAGACAGAGCAAGTTAGAAGCAAAAAAAAAATGCAGCAAAATCTCCCTGCTGTGTGCCCTCAGGCACTGATTGTTGGCCAGGCCAGCAGCAGAGGAGAAGCGCAGCGTTGGCCTGCTGGGGAGGTAGCCTTTGGTGTGTGCACATGCAGACTTGCTGAGCTGGAGTGTGGTGCTGACTGGGTGATGTGCAGGGAGGGACACCTCTTTGAAACCAGAGCTGCTGGTCCTTCTGTGAGATGGAAGAGGTTGGTGCTCTGGGACAGCAAGAAGCTTGTTGAGCACACTCTGTGTCCTGCTGCATAGGCTTTTTGCGAGGCCTGTTGACGAAGCTGCAGGTGGCTCCCTGGAGGACATGCAGGCTGTAAGAGTGTCTGTGTCCCCACATTCCGTACCTGGCGTTTGGAAACTTTTTACGTCCTTGGGTGGGGATAGCATGCTATTCGCTTGTGCTGTACGGTAGAGGTGCTTTGTCGTCGTGCGTATCTCTGGTCAGCCTGGCGTTCGGCTTGACCGCCCACTAGCTCTCATACGCCTTGACAGTAGCGTGTGTGGGTACTTGGCTCTGCAGCACCTTAGCCTATGCTGTCACGGCTGTGGTTTCAAAGAGGGGACTCTCAGAGACATCCGGGAACATAGGTTTTTTTCGGGGGTTACAGGGTAAGCCCCTGACCCCAGGCCCGGTGCCTCAGGCATGAGAGACCCCGAACCTGGGTTACAAGGGGGTTTTTATCCAAAGGAAGATGGGGGTGGGGTGGATACAGATTACAAACCAATAAGACAACTTAAAGTAAGTTGGGGAGGGGTCTCTGGGGATTCACCAACCTCTGAAGGTCCTGGACTGCACTGGACCTTGAAGATGATTGATGGACTGAGGGAGGAAAGCTACATTGCTAGGGTGGACAGAAGCCTATCTCGGGAAAACCAATGGGAAACGGTCTCTGGGCAGAGGCCGGGGTTGTCTTGGGAACTCTTATCAGGAGTCTGGCCAGGTGTCTCCCAAAGCAGGGGGCCCCCTTTACAGAGACTAGAAAAAACTACACTAAAATAACAATAACTATACTCTACTAATTACTAAAACTTATCAAACAATTCCCGCAGTGCTTGTTGGCAGGATCCGTGGTGTAGTCACCTAGGACAGAGAAGGATGCAAAAGAATTGAAGCTGGGGACCTAACTGCAAGCCAATGAGAAGAAGTCAGGAAGAGGTGCTCAGTCTTGTTGGTTTTCTGTGTGGATCTCTCTGAAAGCCCATGCAGTGCACGGGTGGAGGGTTTTGTGCCCCAGTGGCACAGGACCACAGTAAGGCAAGATTGTCTGGTCTGGAAGAAGGGCTGCAGAAATACAACTCACTTGGTCCAGGGGTGACCTCAATCTTAGTGTGGGGACGTGCTGTCACATGTGCTGATGGAGACACATGCTTCCCAGTTCTGGTGATGGATGGATGGATGAGGTGCCTAGGACCTGGTGAGCAGCTCTCTCTGGCAGCTTCTTTTGTCCCTCGAAGTGTGTATGCAGGGGCTTTGTATCTGGTGGGATCATGACCCACCTGACCTGGGAAGAAAAACTTGTGAAAGGACCTGTCCCTGCAGCTGTGTAGTGAAAGGACGTTTTGGAAACAAGCAGTGTGCTGTGCCTTCCACTGCTACTGCCTGCCCTTGATAGTTGGTTTACCTGTTAAGCCAGGAAGCCCGTATTTGGGACCTGGGGTGCTGAATTCTGCCAGAATTGGGCCCCGTCAGGGATGAGGTCTCCAGGAGCCTACCCAGGGTCCCTCCATGCGGGTGACTAAAGAAACTACAGGAAAAACTGGAGAGCTACCAAGGGGCTTCTCTAACACAGTCCTGCTACAGGGCTTTCCTATAGCCCAGAGCAGCAAGAGAGTGCTGCAGACGGAGCAAGTTAGAAGCAAAAGAAAAATGCAGCAGAATCTCCCTGCTGTGTGCCCTCAGGCACTGATTGTTGGCCAGGCCAGCAGCAGAGGAGAAGCGCAGCGTTGGCCTGCTGGGGAGGTAGCCTTTGGTGTGTGCACATGCGGACTTGCTGAGCTGGAGTGTGGTGCTGACTGGGTGATGTGCAGGGAGGGACACCTCTTTGAAACCAGAGCTGCTGGTCCTTCTGTGAGATGGAAGAGGTTGGTGCTCTGGGACAGCAAGAAGCTTGTTGAGCACACTCTGTGTCCTGCTGCATAGGCTTTTTGCGAGGCCTGTTGAAGAAGCTGCAGGTGGCTCCCTGGAGGACATGCAGGCTGTAAGAGTGTCTGTGTCCCCACATTCCGTACCTGGCGTTTGGAAACTTTTTAAGTCCTTGGGTGGGGATAGCATGCTATTCGCTTGTGCTGTACGGTAGAGGTGCTTTGTCGTCGTGCGTATCTCTGGTCAGCCTGGCGTTCGGCTTGACCGCCCACTAGCTCTCATACACCTTGACAGTATCGTGTGTGGGTACTTGGCTCTGCAGCACCTTAGCCTATGCTGTCACGGCTGTGGTTTCAAAGAGGGGACTCTCAGAGACATCCGGGAACATAGGTTTTTTTCGGGGGTTACAGGGCAAGCCCCTGACCCCAGGCCCGGTGCCTCAGGCATGAGAGACCCCGAACCTGGGTTACAAGGGGGTTTTTATCCAAAGGAAGATGGGGGTGGAGTGGATACAGATTACAAACCAATAAGACAACTTAAAGTAAGTTGGGGAGGGGTCTCTGGGAGATTCACCAACCTCTGAAGGTCCTGGACTGCACTGGACCTTGAAGATGATTGAGGGACTGAGGGAGGAAAGCTACATTGCTAGGGTGGACAGAAGCCTATCTCGGGAAAACCAATGGGAAACGGTCTCTGGGCAGAGGCCGGGGTCGTCTTGGGAACTCTTATCAGGAGTCTGACCAAGTGTCTCCCAAAGCAGGGGGCCCCCTTTACAGAGACTAGAAAAAACTACACTAAAATAACAATAATAACTATACTCTACTAATTACTAAACTTATCAAACAATTCCCGCAGTGCTTGTTGGCAGGATCTGTGGTGTAGTCACCTAGGACAGAGAAGGATGCAAAAGAAGTGAAGCTGGGGACCTAACTGCAAGCCAATGAGAAGAAGTCAGGAAGAGGTGCTCAGTCTTGTTTGTTTTCTGTCTGGATCTCTCTGAAAGCCCATGCAGTGCATGGGTGGAGGGTTTTGTGCCCCAGTGGCACAGGACCACAGTAAGGCAAGATTGTCTGGTCTGGAAGAAGGGCTGCAGAAATACAACTCACTTGGTCCAGGGGTGACCTCAATCTTAGTGTGGGGACGTGCTGTCACATGTGCTGATGGAGACACATGCTTCCCAGTTCTGGTGATGGATGGATGGGATGAGGTGCCTAGGACCTGGTGAGCAGCTCTCTGTGGCAGCTTCTTTTGTCCCTCGAAGTGTGTATGCAGGGGCTTTGTATCTGGTGGGATCATGACCCACGTGACCTGGGAAGAAAAACTTGTGAAAGGACCTGTCCCTGCAGCTGTGTAGTGAAAGGACGTTTTGGAAACAAGCAGTGTGCTGTGCCTTCCACTGCTACTGCCTGCCCTTGATAGTTGGTTTACCTGTTAACCAGGAAGCCGTATTGGGACCTGGGGTGCTGAATTCTGCCAGAATTGGGCCCCGTCAGGGATGAGGTCTCCAGGAGCCTACCCAGGGTCCCTCCATGCGGGTGACTAAAGAAACTACAGGAAAAACTGGAGAGCTACCAAGGGGCTTCTCAACACAGTCCTTCCTACAGGGCTTTCCTATAGCCAGAGCAGCAAGAGAGTGCTGCAGACGGAGCAAGTTAGAAGCAAAAGAAAAATGCAGCAGAATCTCCCTGCTGTGTGCCCTCAGGCACTGATTGTTGGCCAGGCCAGCAGCAGAGGAGAAGCGCAGCGTTGGCCTGCTGGGGAGGTAGCCTTTGGTGTGTGCACATGCGGACTTGCTGAGCTGGAGTGTGGTGCTGACTGGGTGATGTGCAGGGAGGGACACCTCTTTGAAACCAGAGCTGCTGGTCCTTCTGTGAGATGGAAGAGGTTGGTGCTCTGGGACAGCAAGAAGCTTGTTGAGCACACTCTGTGTCCTGCTGCATAGGCTTTTTGCGAGGCCTGTTGAAGAAGCTGCAGGTGGCTCCCTGGAGGACATGCAGGCTGTAAGAGTGTCTGTGTCCCCACATTCCGTACCTGGCGTTTGGAAACTTTTTAAGTCCTTGGGTGGGGATAGCATGCTATTCGCTTCTGCTGTACGGTAGAGGTGCTTTGTCGTCGTGCGTATCTCTGGTCAGCCTGGCGTTCGGCTTGACCGCCCACTAGCTCTCATACGCCTTGACAGTATCGTGTGTGGGTACTTGGCTCTGCAGCACCTTAGCCTATGCTGTCACGACTGTGGTTTCAAAGAGGGGACTCTCAGAGACATCCGGGAACATAGGTTTTATTCGGGGGTTACAGGGCAAGCCCCTGACCCCAGGCCCAGTGCCTCAGGCATGAGAGACCCCGAACCTGGGTTACAAGGGGGTTTTTATCCAAAGGAAGATGGGGGTGGAGTGGATACAGATTACAAACCAATAAGACAACTTAAAGTAAGTTGGGGAGGGGTCTCTGGGAGATTCACCAACCTCTGAAGGTCCTGGACTGCACTGGACCTTGAAGATGATTGATGGACTGAGGGAGGAAAGCTACATTGCTAGGGTGGACAGAAGCCTATCTCGGGGAAAACCAATGGGAAACGGTCTCTGGGCAGAGGCCGGGGTTGTCTTGGGAACTCTTATCAGGAATCTGACCAAGTGTCTCCCAAAGCAGGACGGCCCCCTTTACAGAGACTAGAAAAAACTACACTAAAATAACAATATACTATACTATACTAATTACTAAAACTTATCAAACAATTCCAGCATTCCCGCAGTGCTTGTTGGCAGGATCTGTGGTGTAGTCACCTACAGACCTACAGTTACAGTCAGAGCAGCAAGAGAGTGAAAGTAGCATTACAAAAGAAAGTGAAGAAAAGAGAGGAACAAGAAGTAAGAGAATGGGGGAGGAGGAGGAATGCTGGAGACAGAGCAAGTTAGAAGCAAAAAAAAAAAATGCAGCAGAATCTCCCTGCTGTGTGCCCTCAGGCACTGATTGTTGGCCAGGCCAGCAGCAGAGGAGAAGCGCAGCATTGGCCTGCTGGGGAGGTAGCCTTTGGTGTGTGCACATGCGGACTTGCTGAGCTGGAGTGTGGTGCTGACTGGGTGATGTGCAGGGAGGGACATTAACTCCATGGTGACATCATAATCCATGCTAGGTGGATCCATCGCTAGGTGGATCCATCATCATCATCAACATCTGTCACCAGGTAACATCCCAAAGTTCAGTTGTCACCCCGAGATGAGCAAAGCCCACTGCGATATTGAGACCCTTAAACTGTTTGTGAGCTTCAAGCAAAGCTCATGCCAACACCATCAAGAATGAATGGCTGGCCAATTTCGCATGCCTTCATGGCTGTCTTCCATTGATATCTCTGTATGGACACAGCACTGCTGATAGCTAGCACTGAGAAGACACATTTCATCTTTCATTGGAATGCAAAGGAACAGAAACGAAAAACCCAAAACAACACTTCAGATCCATGAGAAGGACCCAGCCAATCGGCCAGGAGCATGATGGACAACATCAGATCAGCCTGCAACATCCCCATGCTTTCACCATGGCCTTGATCAGCCAGAGGATTTTTCAACAACCTGCAATTCCCAGAGTTTCTTTGATGCAGAAAACAAGAGCAATCAGGGCCTGGCAGAAGACACCAGATGATCCTGGTCCAATTGAAGTCCATCCTGAAAAACAACCACACAAGACAGAACCCCCAGCCCCAGAGAGTCCCATCAGCATCAGTGGAAAAATGAGGCCAAATCCTGGCTGTCAGTCCCTCTGGGTCTATGTTCATCACCGGTCTCTGGCTCACGCAGCACTGCACCATCCTTGTCATGGCCACGACTGTCTGCTCTGGCACCAAGGAACTCAGGAAGATGAATCTCTGAAGGTGCAGCAGAAATGGACATGACACACAGTGTCTCAGGATGTTCTGTGATCTTCAGGACACCTGCCCAGTGGATTCGAGGTGGCCCAGGAGAGTCGAAGCCACCTTCTCCCTGCACTTGGACGTCAATCCCGTGAACACAAAACTCAAAAAACACAAGGTGAGCAAACTTGCTCTTCACAACAGCAGCAAGGCTGGCAGACCCAATGGAAGAGGACCCATTCACCTGGGATCCTTCGTCCAGGGAAATCACTGTCCCTCCAACAGCCACGTCTCTGCCTGCTCCAGAAGGAACCAACGCAGAGCTGGCAGCTGCCGCAGCCTTGTCTTTTGTGGGAGGCGTCAGCAGTGAAACCGAACCAGCCGCAGGTCCCGGCAGGGCACACGAACCCAAGGCGGGACGCAGCGGGGCCAACTCTGCTCGCCGCTCCCCCAGCGCGGGGGGAGAACGGGACGCAGCGAGGGGCACGGCCGGCGCAGCCGCGGGATCACCCCCCGGGGCCGACCGGCGGCAGGGCACCCAGCACGGGCGGCGCGGCAGGGGAAAACCGCTCGGCGGGGCCGGGGGGCCCCGCGGGCCCGGTGACAACCGGCCCAGCCGCCGCAGCGGGAACGGCGGCCACCCCCCCGCTCGGCGGGGCCGTCGCTGCGAGGGCTGCTGTTTGCGATGCCACCGCATCGCCCCCCGCCGCCTTCACGGGGCCGTCGGCCGGCCCGGGAGCCAACAAGGGCAGCGCGGCAGGGGAAATCCGCTCGTGGAGGGGGGCGCTGAGCCCCGGCCCAGACCCCTCACTGCAAGCGGCAGCTCCGGCCGCCCCTCACGGGGCCCCCGCAGCGAGGGACGGGGTCTGCAGAGCCATGGCAGCACTGTCCCGCACCGCCCCCGAGGGCTCGGCCCCCGGCTGAGGAGCCGGAGCAGGCGGAGAGGGGCCCTCGGGGGGGCCCCGGGCCCGCGCGGAGTCAGCGAGCACTGTCCCGTCCCCCGCGTCACGATGGACGGGCCTCCCCGCCATGTCCGGCGGGGCCGCAGCAGCGGGGGCAGAAACCCCCGCCGGCCCGGGCTCTGCCCGCAGCGCGGGCGCCGCTCCCAGCGGCGATGCCGGTGCAGGCGGGGAGGAACCCGCGGGGGAGCCGGGACGCGCGGCCTCGCTGGAATCAGCTCCAGCCTCCGTGCTGCCAGCGTCCCGCTCTGCACCGTCACCTGCCCCCAGGGCGGGAGAGACGCTCCGAACGCCCTGCGCGTCTGCGGAGACGCCAGAATTAGACGCCGTCTTCAGAACTCGCAAAAAGTTAATAAAACATTTACATTTGAAATACAGCCTCCCCGTATCCGCATTCAAGTTGACAGAAAGGGACCTCCGCAGAAAACCCCCTACAAGGGACCACGCCTCCCCAGAGAACGCATCGCCAGGCGCAGGAAAGCACCCTAGCTTCTTGCCCAAATCATAAAGAATTTTGAATTCTGTTGGGCTAATAGGAGCACGATTCTCCTGAAGGAAATCCTGCCAGACCTCCATGAGCATTAAGTGCTCATCAGAAACTCAGGTAGCAGCCATCTCTACCAAACTTAGAGATAAAAAAAGCGTACAGTCGCACGAGAGACAGGGGTCTCTTCTCAGATCCCACCACAACTGTCCTACAGTGGGGGGTCAGCAGAGCTTACCTCCGTGACCTACCAAGCCGTCCTTTTTGGTCGGGGTCACCAGATGTTACTGTTATGCAGATAGAAACACACAGCAACACACACAACAGGTGTTCAGGCAGAGAAGAAGAAAGGAAGAAGATCCTAGTTTATTGTTCACCTCATATATATAAGTTTCTGGACAGTGACCAGAGATTGGACAGAGAGGTTACCACCTCTCTGTCTTCACTGGTCACTTGAGAAGTCCATCAGGTGATATCTTTTACAAAGGAATGCAAACATGATTCTTGTTTATTTTATAATTCATGAGAACTGACTCCACTATACTAAAACAAATCAGAAGGCTTATTTTCAGGGACAACACCACCCTGCCACAAAGGAGGGACAGAGAAAGATCTCTGCAGGCATCTGTCTTTTTATTCAAGACGTGTTGGAGGTATTAATGAAACTTTGTAGAGAGAATGTCAGAGTCCAAAAGTGTAAGCAGGTTCCTGGGCCTTGATCAGTGACAGCTGGAAGGTGAAAGTAGGAAGAAAAGAGGTGAAGATGGTGCCTCATTCTCCAGGGTTGTCCTCAAGGGAAGGCTGTCCAGCCTAACGTGTTGGTGGGCAGGCTGCCTTACCTTTCCTGGGCTGTAGTGTGCTGGACCTGGAGACACACCCGTGCCAGCAAGTCTTGTTCTTTGTCCCATTGAGTACTTGGGAGCCCTGTGTTTGTAGACATCCATTTCCACCTTGGCAAACGCCACAGGACCCGGTGTCTGCAAGAGAAGCAGTGAGGTTGGTGGGTACAAGAAGCAGTGTGGATTCTTCCTGGGTGCCCACGAGTGCTGCGCTGCTTTAGGTGGCCAGAGGAGTGGTGTGTGAGGTTTGGAGCCTTAGAAAGGAGGGCTCCTTGGGAAGAGAGGTATACTTCCCAGAGGATGAGGGAGTGTCATTAGTGCCAGTGAGCTGTGTCATGACAAAGCTGCTGGTGTGGAAAAGTGAGGGACTGCAGGTGTCGGTGTTATTGGTAAGAGCAGAGCCAGGGCCCCTGTGGCTTCTTGGGCTTTTCTACAGGTGCAGGGAAGCGTGTGTTACATGGGGATAGGGCAGGCACTGGGGCCCTTCCACCCTGAGGAGAGCAGCGGAGCTTCTGATGCTGCTGCAAGAGAGCAGAGAAGCAAACTCACCTTGGCCAAGTCTTGAAAACAACTCTGGTATTGACTCCTTGGCCTCACGGAGTAGCACGGTTCAGCACGGGTGGCTGCTGTGTGGGGTCCCAGAACCCTGGGCAGGGTGTAGGTGCCAGGACCTGGAAATGGAATAGGAAGAGAGCGCAGGAGAGTCATCTGTGAAAGGGTGCAATGCCTGGGTGGAAAAGAGTCAGCCTGCCAAGCTTGCTGTGAGGAGCAGGAAGGGTATCCTTCTCCTCATCCCAGTGCCTCAGCTTGTGTTGCATGTGGTATGCGTTGGCTGTTTGAAACCAGAGCTGCTGGTCCTTCTGTGAGATGGAAGAGGTTGGTGCTCTGGGACAGCAAGAAGCTTGTTGAGCACACTCTGTGTCCTGCTGCATAGGCTTTTTGCGAGGCCTGTTGAAGAAGCTGCAGGTGGCTCCCTGGAGGACATGCAGGCTGTAAGAGTGTCTGTGTCCCCACATTCCGTACCTGGCGTTTGGAAACTTTTTAAGTCCTTGGGTGGGGATAGCATGCTATTCGCTTTGCTGTACGGTAGAGGTGCTTTGTCGTCGTGCGTATCTCTGGTCAGCCTGGCGTTCGGCTTGACCGCCCACTAGCTCTCATACGCCTTGACAGTATCGTGTGTGGGTACTTGGCTCTGCAGCACCTTAGCCTATGCTGTCACGGCTGTGGTTTCAAAGAGGGGACTCTCAGAGACATCCGGGAACATAGGTTTTATTCGGGGGTTACAGGGCAAGCCCCTGACCCGAGGCCCGGTGCCTCAGGCATGAGAGACCCCGAACCTGGGTTACAAGGGGGTTTTTATCCAAAGGAAGATGGGGGTGGAGTGGATACAGATTACAAACCAATAAGACAACTTAAAGTAAGTTGGGGAGGGGTCTCTGGGAGATTCACCAACCTCTGAAGGTCCTGGACTGCACTGGACCTTGAAGATGATTGATGGACTGAGGGAGGAAAGCTACATTGCTAGGGTGGACAGAAGCCTATCTCAGGGAAAACCAATGGGAAACGGTCTCTGGGCAGAGGCCGGGGTTGTCTTGGGAACTCTTATCAGGAGTCTGGCCAAGTGTCTCCCAAAGCAGGGGGCCCCCTTTACAGAGACTAGAAAAAACTACACTAAAATAACAATAATAACTATACTCTACTAATTACTCAAACTTATCAAACAATTCCCGCAGTGCTTGTTGGCAGGATCTGTGGTGTAGTCACCTAGGACAGAGAAGGATGCAAAAGAAGTGAAGCTGGGGACCTAACTGCAAGCCAATGAGAAGAAGTCAGGAAGAGGTGCTCAGTCTTGTTTGTTTTCTGTCTGGATCTCTCTGAAAGCCCATGCAGTGCATGGGTGGAGGGTTTTGTGCCCCAGTGGCACAGGACCACAGTAAGGCAAGATTGTCTGGTCTGGAAGAAGGGCTGCAGAAATACAACTCACTTGGTCCAGGGGTGACCTCAATCTTAGTGTGGGGACGTGCTGTCACATGTGCTGATGGAGACACATGCTTCCCAGTTCTGGTGATGGATGGATGGATGAGGTGCCTAGGACCTGGTGAGCAGCTCTCTGTGGCAGCTTCTTTTGTCCCTCGAAGTGTGTATGCAGGGGCTTTGTATCTGGTGGGATCATGACCCACGTGACCTGGGAAGAAAAACTTGTGAAAGGACCTGTCCCTGCAGCTGTGTAGTGAAAGGACGTTTTGGAAACAAGCAGTGTGCTGTGCCTTCCACTGCTACTGCCTGCCCTTGATAGTTGGTTTACCTTTTAACCAGGAAGCCGTACTTTGGGACCTGGGGTGCTGAATTCTGCCAGAATTGGGCCCCGTCAGGGATGAGGTCTCCAGGAGCCTACCCAGGGTCCCTCCATGCTGGTGGCTAAGAAACACAGGAAAAACTGGAGAGCTACCAAGGGGCTTCTCTAACACAGTCCTCCTACAGGGCTTTCCTATAGCCCAGAGCAGCAAGAGAGTGCTGCAGACGGAGCAAGTTAGAAGCAAAAGAAAAATGCAGCAGAATCTCCCTGCTGTGTGCCCTCAGGCACTGATTGTTGGCCAGGCCAGCAGCAGAGGAGAAGCGCAGCGTTGGCCTGCTGGGGAGGTAGCCTTTGGTGTGTGCACATGCGGACTTGCTGAGCTGGAGTGTGGTGCTGACTGGGTGATGTGCAGGGAGGAACACCTCTTTGAAACCAGAGCTGCTGGTCCTTCTGTGAGATGGAAGAGGTTGGTGCTCTGGGACAGCAAGAAGCTTGTTGAGCACACTCTGTGTCCTGCTGCATAGGCTTTTTGCGAGGCCTGTTGAAGAAGCTGCAGGTGGCTCCCTGGAGGACATGCAGGCTGTAAGAGTGTCTGTGTCCCCACATTCCGTACCTGGCGTTTGGAAACTTTTTAAGTCCTTGGGTGGGGATAGCATGCTATTCGCTTGTGCTGTACGGTAGAGGTGCTTTGTCGTCGTGCGTATCTCTGGTCAGCCTGGCGTTCGGCTTGACCGCCCACTAGCTCTCATACGCCTTGACAGTATCGTGTGTGGGTACTTGGCTCTGCAGCACCTTAGCCTATGCTGTCACGACTGTGGTTTCAAAGAGGGGACTCTCAGAGACATCCGGGAACATAGGTTTTATTCGGGGGTTACAGGGCAAGCCCCTGACCCCAGGCCCAGTGCCTCAGGCATGAGAGACCCCGAACCTGGGTTACAAGGGGGTTTTTATCCAAAGGAAGATGGGGGTGGAGTGGATACAGATTACAAACCAATAAGACAACTTAAAGTAAGTTGGGGAGGGGTCTCTGGGAGATTCACCAACCTCTGAAGGTCCTGGACTGCACTGGACCTTGAAGATGATTGATGGACTGAGGGAGGAAAGCTACATTGCTAGGGTGGACAGAAGCCTATCTCGGGGAAAACCAATGGGAAACGGTCTCTGGGCAGAGGCCGGGGTTGTCTTGGGAACTCTTATCAGGAGTCTGGCCAGGTGTCTCCCAAAGCAGGGGGCCCCCTTTACAGAGACTAGAAAAAACTACACTAAAATAACAATAATAACTATACTATACTAATTACTCAAACTTATCAAACAATTCCCGCAGTGCTTGTTGGCAGGATCTGTGGTGTAGTCACCTAGGACAGAGAAGGATGCAAAAGAAGTGAAGCTGGGGACCTAACTGCAAGCCAATGAGAAGAAGTCAGGAAGAGGTGCTCAGTCTTGTTTGTTTTCTGTCTGGATCTCTCTGAAAGCCCATGCAGTGCATGGGTGGAGGGTTTTGTGCCCCAGTGGCACAGGACCACAGTAAGGCAAGATTGTCTGGTCTGGAAGAAGGGCTGCAGAAATACAACTCACTTGGTCCAGGGGTGACCTCAATCTTAGTGTGGGGACGTGCTGTCACATGTGCTGATGGAGACACATGCTTCCCAGTTCTGGTGATGGATGGATGGATGAGGTGCCTAGGACCTGGTGAGCAGGTCTATGTGGCAGCTTCTTTTGTCCCTCGAAGTGTGTATGCAGGGGCTTTGTATCTGGTGGGATCATGACCCACCTGACCTGGGAAGAAAAACTTGTGAAAGGACCTGTCCCTGCAGCTGTGTAGTGAAAGGACGTTTTGGAAACAAGCAGTGTGCTGTGCCTTCCACTGCTACTGCCTGCCCTTGATAGTTGGTTTACCTGTTAAGCCAGGAAGCCGTATTTGGGACCTGGGGTGCTGAATTCTGCCAGAATTGGGCCCCGTCAGGGATGAGGTCTCCAGGAGCCTACCCAGGGTCCCTCCATGCGGGTGACTAAAGAAACTACAGGAAAAACTGGAGAGCTACCAAGGGGCTTCTCTAACACAGTCCTCCTACAGGGCTTTCCTATAGCCCAGAGCAGCAAGAGAGTGCTGCAGACGGAGCAAGTTAGAAGCAAAAGAAAAATGCAGCAGAATCTCCCTGCTGTGTGCCCTCAGGCACTGATTGTTGGCCAGGCCAGCAGCAGAGGAGAAGCGCAGCGTTGGCCTGCTGGGGAGGTAGCCTTTGGTGTGTGCACATGCGGACTTGCTGAGCTGGAGTGTGGTGCTGACTGGGTGATGTGCAGGGAGGGACACCTCTTTGAAACCAGAGCTGCTGGTCCTTCTGTGAGATGGAAGAGGTTGGTGCTCTGGGACAGCAAGAAGCTTGTTGAGCACACTCTGTGTCCTGCTGCATAGGCTTTTTGCGAGGCCTGTTGAAGAAGCTGCAGGTGGCTCCCTGGAGGACATGCAGGCTGTAAGAGTGTCTGTGTCCCCACATTCCGTACCTGGCGTTTGGAAACTTTTTAAGTCCTTGGGTGGGGATAGCATGCTATTCGCTTCTGCTGTACGGTAGAGGTGCTTTGTCGTCGTGCGTATCTCTGGTCAGCCTGGCGTTCGGCTTGACCGCCCACTAGCTCTCATACGCCTTGACAGTATCGTGTGTGGGTACTTGGCTCTGCAGCACCTTAGCCTATGCTGTCACGACTGTGGTTTCAAAGAGGGGACTCTCAGAGACATCCGGGAACATAGGTTTTATTCGGGGTTACAGGGCAAGCCCCTGACCCCAGGCCCAGTGCCTCAGGCATGAGAGACCCCGAACCTGGGTTACAAGGGGGTTTTTATCCAAAGGAAGATGGGGGTGGAGTGGATACAGATTACAAACCAATAAGACAACTTAAAGTAAGTTGGGGAGGGGTCTCTGGGAGATTCACCAACCTCTGAAGGTCCTGGACTGCACTGGACCTTGAAGATGATTGATGGACTGAGGGAGGAAAGCTACATTGCTAGGGTGGACAGAAGCCTATCTCGGGGAAAACCAATGGGAAACGGTCTCTGGGCAGAGGCCGGGGTTGTCTTGGGAACTCTTATCAGGAATCTGACCAAGTGTCTCCCAAAGCAGACGGCCCCCTTTACAGAGACTAGAAAAAACTACACTAAAATAACAATAATAACTATACTATACTAATTACTAAAACTTATCAAACAATTCCAGCATTCCCGCAGTGCTTGTTGGCAGGATCTGTGGTGTAGTCACCTACAGACCTACAGTTACAGTCAGAGCAGCAAGAGAGTGAAAGTAGCATTACAAAAGAAAGTGAAGAAAAGAGAGGAACAAGAAGTAAGAGAATGGGGGAGGAGGAGGAATGCTGGAGACAGAGCAAGTTAGAAGCAAAAAAAAAAAAATGCAGCAGAATCTCCCTGCTGTGTGCCCTCAGGCACTGATTGTTGGCCAGGCCAGCAGCAGAGGAGAAGCGCAGCATTGGCCTGCTGGGGAGGTAGCCTTTGGTGTGTGCACATGCGGACTTGCTGAGCTGGAGTGTGGTGCTGACTGGGTGATGTGCAGGGAGGGACATTAACTCCATGGTGACATCATAATCCATTGCTAGGTGGATCCATCGCTAGGTGGATCCATCATCATCATCAACATCTGTCACCAGGTAACATCCCAAAGTTCAGTTGTCACCCCGAGATGAGCAAAGCCCACTGCGATATTGAGACCCTTAAACTGTTTGTGAGCTTCAAGCAAAGCTCATGCCAACACCATCAAGAATGAATGGCTGGCCAATTTCGCATGCCTTCATGGCTGTCTTCCATTGATATCTCTGTATGGACACAGCACTGCTGTTAGCTAGCACTGAGAAGACACATTTCATCTTTCATTGGAATGCAAAGGAACAGAAACGAAAAACCCAAAACAACACTTCAGATCCATGAGAAGGACCCAGCCAATCGGCCAGGAGCATGATGGACAACATCAGATCAGCCTGCAACATCCCCATGCTTTCACCATGGCCTTGATCAGCCAGAGGATTTTTCAACAACCTGCAATTCCCAGAGTTTCTTTGATGCAGAAAACAAGAGCAATCAGGGCCTGGCAGAAGACACCAGATGATCCTGGTCCAATTGAAGTCCATCCTGAAAAACAACCACACAAGACAGAACCCCCAGCCCCAGAGAGTCCCATCAGCATCAGTGGAAAAATGAGGCCAAATCCTGGCTGTCAGTCCCTCTGGGTCTATGTTCATCACCGGTCTCTGGCTCACGCAGCACTGCACCATCCTTGTCATGGCCACGACTGTCTGCTCTGGCACCAAGGAACTCAGGAAGATGAATCTCTGAAGGTGCAGCAGAAATGGACATGACACACAGTGTCTCAGGATGTTCTGTGATCTTCAGGACACCTGCCCAGTGGATTCGAGGTGGCCCAGGAGAGTCGAAGCCACCTTCTCCCTGCACTTGGACGTCAATCCCGTGAACACAAAACTCAAAAAACACAAGGTGAGCAAACTTGCTCTTCACAACAGCAGCAAGGCTGGCAGACCCAATGGAAGAGGACCCATTCACCTGGGATCCTTCGTCCAGGGAAATCACTGTCCCTCCAACAGCCACGTCTCTGCCTGCTCCAGAAGGAACCAACGCAGAGCTGGCAGCTGCCGCAGCCTTGTCTTTTGTGGGAGGCGTCAGCAGTGAAACCGAACCAGCCGCAGGTCCCGGCAGGGCACACGAACCCAAGGCGGGACGCAGCGGGGCCAACTCTGCTCGCCGCTCCCCCAGCGCGGGGGGAGAACGGGACGCAGCGAGGGGCACGGCCGGCGCAGCCGCGGGATCACCCCCCGGGGCCGACCGGCGGCAGGGCACCCAGCACGGGCGGCGCGGCAGGGGAAAACCGCTCGGCGGGGCCGGGGGGCCCCGCGGGCCCGGTGACAACCGGCCCAGCCGCCGCAGCGGGAACGGCGGCCACCCCCCCGCTCGGCGGGGCCGTCGCTGCGAGGGCTGCTGTTTGCGATGCCACCGCATCGCCCCCCGCCGCCTTCACGGGGCCGTCGGCCGGCCCGGGAGCCAACAAGGGCAGCGCGGCAGGGGAAATCCGCTCGTGGAGGGGGGCGCTGAGCCCCGGCCCAGACCCCTCACTGCAAGCGGCAGCTCCGGCCGCCCCTCACGGGGCCCCCGCAGCGAGGGACGGGGTCTGCAGAGCCATGGCAGCACTGTCCCGCACCGCCCCCGAGGGCTCGGCCCCCGGCTGAGGAGCCGGAGCAGGCGGAGAGGGGCCCTCGGGGGGCCCCGGGCCCGCGCGGAGTCAGCGAGCACTGTCCCGTCCCCCGCGTCACGATGGACGGGCCTCCCCGCCATGTCCGGCGGGGCCGCAGCAGCGGGGGCAGAAACCCCGCCGGCCCGGGCTCTGCCCGCAGCGCGGGCGCCGCTCCCAGCGGCGATGCCGGTGCAGGCGGGGAGGAACCCGCGGGGGAGCCGGGACGCGCGGCCTCGCTGGAATCAGCTCCAGCCTCCGTGCTGCCAGCGTCCCGCTCTGCACCGTCACCTGCCCCCAGGGCGGGAGAGACGCTCCGAACGCCCTGCGCGTCTGCGGAGACGCCAGAATTAGACGCCGTCTTCAGAACTCGCAAAAAGTTAATAAAACATTTACATTTGAAATACAGCCTCCCCGTATCCGCATTCAAGTTGACAGAAAGGGACCTCCGCAGAAAACCCCCTACAAGGGACCACGCCTCCCCAGAGAACGCATCACCAGGCGCAGGAAAGCACCCTAGCTTCTTGCCCAAATCATAAAGAATTTTGAATTCTGTTGGGCTAATAGGAGCACGATTCTCCTGAAGGAAATCCTGCCAGACCTCCATGAGCATTAAGTGCTCATCAGAAACTCAGGTAGCAGCCATCTCTACCAAACTTAGAGATAAAAAAAGCGTACAGTCGCACGAGAGACAGGGGTCTCTTCTCAGATCCCACCACAACTGTCCTACAGTGGGGGGTCAGCAGAGCTTACCTCCGTGACCTACCAAGCCGTCCTTTTTGGTCGGGGTCACCAGATGTTACTGTTATGCAGATAGAAACACACAGCAACACACACAACAGGTGTTCAGGCAGAGAAGAAGAAAGGAAGAAGATCCTAGTTTATTGTTCACCTCATATATATAAGTTTCTGGACAGTGACCAGAGATTGGACAGAGAGGTTACCACCTCTCTGTCTTCACTGGTCACTTGAGAAGTCCCATCAGGTGATATCTTTTACAAAGGAATGCAAACATGATTCTTGTTTATTTTATAATTCATGAGAACTGACTCCACTATACTAAAACAAATCAGAAGGCTTATTTTCAGGGACAACACCACCCTGCCACAAAGGAGGGACAGAGAAAGATCTCTGCAGGCATCTGTCTTTTTATTCAAGACGTGTTGGAGGTATTAATGAAACTTTGTAGAGAGAATGTCAGAGTCCAAAAGTGTAAGCAGGTTCCTGGGCCTTGATCAGTGACAGCTGGAAGGTGAAAGTAGGAAGAAAAGAGGTGAAGATGGTGCCTCATTCTCCAGGGTTGTCCTCAAGGGAAGGCTGTCCAGCCTAACGTGTTGGTGGGCAGGCTGCCTTACCTTTCCTGGGCTGTAGTGTGCTGGACCTGGAGACACACCCGTGCCAGCAAGTCTTGTTCTTTGTCCCATTGAGTACTTGGGAGCCCTGTGTTTGTAGACATCCATTTCCACCTTGGCAAACGCCGCAGGACCCGGTGTCTGCAAGAGAAGCAGTGAGGTTGGTGGGTACAAGAAGCAGTGTGGATTCTTCCTGGGTGCCCACGAGTGCTGCGCTGCTTTAGGTGGCCAGAGGAGTGGTGTGTGAGGTTTGGAGCCTTAGAAAGGAGGGCTCCTTGGGAAGAGAGGTATACTTCCCAGAGGATGAGGGAGTGTCATTAGTGCCAGTGAGCTGTGTCATGACAAAGCTGCTGGTGTGGAAAAGTGAGGGACTGCAGGTGTCGGTGTTATTGGTAAGAGCAGAGCCAGGGCCCCTGTGGCTTCTTGGGCTTTTCTACAGGTGCAGGGAAGCGTGTGTTACATGGGGATAGGGCAGGCACTGGGGCCCTTCCACCCTGAGGAGAGCAGCGGAGCTTCTGATGCTGCTGCAAGAGAGCAGAGAAGCAAACTCACCTTGGCCAAGTCTTGAAAACAACTCTGGTATTGACTCCTTGGCCTCACGGAGTAGCACGGTTCAGCACGGGTGGCTGCTGTGTGGGGTCCCAGAACCCTGGGCAGGGTGTAGGTGCCAGGACCTGGAAATGGAATAGGAAGAGAGCGCAGGAGAGTCATCTGTGAAAGGGTGCAATGCCTGGGTGGAAAAGAGTCAGCCTGCCAAGCTTGCTGTGAGGAGCAGGAAGGGTATCCTTCTCCTCATCCCAGTGCCTCAGCTTGTGTTGCATGTGGTATGCGTTGGCTGTTTGAAACCAGAGCTGCTGGTCCTTCTGTGAGATGGAAGAGGTTGGTGCTCTGGGACAGCAAGAAGCTTGTTGAGCACACTCTGTGTCCTGCTGCATAGGCTTTTTGCGAGGCCTGTTGAAGAAGCTGCAGGTGGCTCCCTGGAGGACATGCAGGCTGTAAGAGTGTCTGTGTCCCCACATTCCGTACCTGGCGTTTGGAAACTTTTTAAGTCCTTGGGTGGGGATAGCATGCTATTCGCTTCTGCTGTACGGTAGAGGTGCTTTGTCGTCGTGCGTATCTCTGGTCAGCCTGGCGTTCGGCTTGACCGCCCACTAGCTCTCATACGCCTTGACAGTATCGTGTGTGGGTACTTGGCTCTGCAGCACCTTAGCCTATGCTGTCACAGCTGTGGTTTCAAAGAGGGGACTCTCAGAGACATCCGGGAACATAGGTTTTATTCGGGGGTTACAGGGCAAGCCCCTGACCCGAGGCCCGGTGCCTCAGGCATGAGAGACCCCGAACCTGGGTTACAAGGGGGTTTTTATCCAAAGGAAGATGGGGGTGGAGTGGATACAGATTACAAACCAATAAGACAACTTAAAGTAAGTTGGGGAGGGGTCTCTGGGAGATTCACCAACCTCTGAAGGTCCTGGACTGCACTGGACCTTGAAGATGATTGATGGACTGAGGGAGGAAAGCTACATTGCTAGGGTGGACAGAAGCCTATCTCAGGGAAAACCAATGGGAAACGGTCTCTGGGCAGAGGCCGGGGTTGTCTTGGGAACTCTTATCAGGAGTCTGACCAAGTGTCTCCCAAAGCAGGGGGCCCCCTTTACAGAGACTAGAAAAAACTACACTAAAATAACAATAATAACTATACTATACTAATTACTCAAACTTATCAAACAATTCCCGCAGTGCTTGTTGGCAGGATCTGTGGTGTAGTCACCTAGGACAGAGAAGGATGCAAAAGAAGTGAAGCTGGGGACCTAACTGCAAGCCAATGAGAAGAAGTCAGGAAGAGGTGCTCAGTCTTGTTTGTTTTCTGTCTGGATCTCTCTGAAAGCCCATGCAGTGCATGGGTGGAGGGTTTTGTGCCCCAGTGGCACAGGACCACAGTAAGGCAAGATTGTCTGGTCTGGAAGAAGGGCTGCAGAAATACAACTCACTTGGTCCAGGGGTGACCTCAATCTTAGTGTGGGGACGTGCTGTCACATGTGCTGATGGAGACACATGCTTCCCAGTTCTGGTGATGGATGGATGGATGAGGTGCCTAGGACCTGGTGAGCAGGTCTATGTGGCAGCTTCTTTTGTCCCTCGAAGTGTGTATGCAGGGGCTTTGTATCTGGTGGGATCATGACCCACCTGACCTGGGAAGAAAAACTTGTGAAAGGACCTGTCCCTGCAGCTGTGTAGTGAAAGGACGTTTTGGAAACAAGCAGTGTGCTGTGCCTTCCACTGCTACTGCCTGCCCTTGATAGTTGGTTTACCTGTTAAGCCAGGAAGCCCGTATTTGGGACCTGGGGTGCTGAATTCTGCCAGAATTGGGCCCCGTCAGGGATGAGGTCTCCAGGAGCCTACCCAGGGTCCCTCCATGCGGGTGACTAAAGAAACTACAGGAAAAACTGGAGAGCTACCAAGGGGCTTCTCTAACACAGTCCTCCTACAGGGCTTTCCTATAGCCCAGAGCAGCAAGAGAGTGCTGCAGACGGAGCAAGTTAGAAGCAAAAGAAAAATGCAGCAGAATCTCCCTGCTGTGTGCCCTCAGGCACTGATTGTTGGCCAGGCCAGCAGCAGAGGAGAAGCGCAGCGTTGGCCTGCTGGGGAGGTAGCCTTTGGTGTGTGCACATGCGGACTTGCTGAGCTGGAGTGTGGTGCTGACTGGGTGATGTGCAGGGAGGGACACCTCTTTGAAACCAGAGCTGCTGGTCCTTCTGTGAGATGGAAGAGGTTGGTGCTCTGGGACAGCAAGAAGCTTGTTGAGCACACTCTGTGTCCTGCTGCATAGGCTTTTTGCGAGGCCTGTTGAAGAAGCTGCAGGTGGCTCCCTGGAGGACATGCAGGCTGTAAGAGTGTCTGTGTCCCCACATTCCGTACCTGGCGTTTGGAAACTTTTTAAGTCCTTGGGTGGGGATAGCATGCTATTCGCTTCTGCTGTACGGTAGAGGTGCTTTGTCGTCGTGCGTATCTCTGGTCAGCCTGGCGTTCGGCTTGACCGCCCACTAGCTCTCATACGCCTTGACAGTATCGTGTGTGGGTACTTGGCTCTGCAGCACCTTAGCCTATGCTGTCACGACTGTGGTTTCAAAGAGGGGACTCTCAGAGACATCCGGGAACATAGGTTTTATTCGGGGGTTACAGGGCAAGCCCCTGACCCCAGGCCCAGTGCCTCAGGCATGAGAGACCCCGAACCTGGGTTACAAGGGGGTTTTTATCCAAAGGAAGATGGGGGTGGAGTGGATACAGATTACAAACCAATAAGACAACTTAAAGTAAGTTGGGGAGGGGTCTCTGGGAGATTCACCAACCTCTGAAGGTCCTGGACTGCACTGGACCTTGAAGATGATTGATGGACTGAGGGAGGAAAGCTACATTGCTAGGGTGGACAGAAGCCTATCTCGGGGAAAACCAATGGGAAACGGTCTCTGGGCAGAGGCCGGGGTTGTCTTGGGAACTCTTATCAGGAATCTGACCAAGTGTCTCCCAAAGCAGACGGCCCCCTTTACAGAGACTAGAAAAAACTACACTAAAATAACAATAATAACTATTACTATACTAATTACTAAAACTTATCAAACAATTCCAGCATTCCCGCAGTGCTTGTTGGCAGGATCTGTGGTGTAGTCACCTACAGACCTACAGTTACAGTCAGAGCAGCAAGAGAGTGAAAGTAGCATTACAAAAGAAAGTGAAGAAAAGAGAGGAACAAGAAGTAAGAGAATGGGGGAGGAGGAGGAATGCTGGAGACAGAGCAAGTTAGAAGCAAAAAAAAAAAATGCAGCAGAATCTCCCTGCTGTGTGCCCTCAGGCACTGATTGTTGGCCAGGCCAGCAGCAGAGGAGAAGCGCAGCATTGGCCTGCTGGGGAGGTAGCCTTTGGTGTGTGCACATGCGGACTTGCTGAGCTGGAGTGTGGTGCTGACTGGGTG
Organism: Sitta carolinensis; assembly: GCA_032173965.1. Lineage (NCBI taxonomy): Eukaryota > Metazoa > Chordata > Aves > Passeriformes > Sittidae > Sitta > Sitta carolinensis. Next base: position 15,045,340 of record JAVUNC010000006.1, on the reverse strand, counting down.
ATGTGCAGGGAGGGACATTAACTCCATGGTGACATCATAATCCATTGCTAGGTGGATCCATCGCTAGGTGGATCCATCATCATCATCAACATCTGTCACCAGGTAACATCCCAAAGTTCAGTTGTCACCCCGAGATGAGCAAAGCCCACTGCGATATTGAGACCCTTAAACTGTTTGTGAGCTTCAAGCAAAGCTCATGCCAACACCATCAAGAATGAATGGCTGGCCAATTTCGCATGCCTTCATGGCTGTCTTCCATTGATATCTCTGTATGGACACAGCACTGCTGATAGCTAGCACTGAGAAGACACATTTCATCTTTCATTGGAATGCAAAGGAACAGAAACGAAAAACCAAAACAACACTTCAGATCCATGAGAAGGACCCAGCCAATCGGCCAGGAGCATGATGGACAACATCAGATCAGCCTGCAACATCCCCATGCTTTCACCATGGCCTTGATCAGCCAGAGGATTTTTCAACAACCTGCAATTCCCAGAGTTTCTTTGATGCAGAAAACAAGAGCAATCAGGGCCTGGCAGAAGACACCAGATGATCCTGGTCCAATTGAAGTCCATCCTGAAAAACAACCACACAAGACAGAACCCCCAGCCCCAGAGAGTCCCATCAGCATCAGTGGAAAAATGAGGCCAAATCCTGGCTGTCAGTCCCTCTGGGTCTATGTTCATCACCGGTCTCTGGCTCACGCAGCACTGCACCATCCTTGTCATGGCCACGACTGTCTGCTCTGGCACCAAGGAACTCAGGAAGATGAATCTCTGAAGGTGCAGCAGAAATGGACATGACACACAGTGTCTCAGGATGTTCTGTGATCTTCAGGACACCTGCCCAGTGGATTCGAGGTGGCCCAGGAGAGTCGAAGCCACCTTCTCCCTGCACTTGGACGTCAATCCCGTGAACACAAAACTCAAAAAACACAAGGTGAGCAAACTTGCTCTTCACAACAGCAGCAAGGCTGGCAGACCCAATGGAAGAGGACCCATTCACCTGGGATCCTTCGTCCAGGGAAATCACTGTCCCTCCAACAGCCACGTCTCTGCCTGCTCCAGAAGGAACCAACGCAGAGCTGGCAGCTGCCGCAGCCTTGTCTTTTGTGGGAGGCGTCAGCAGTGAAACCGAACCAGCCGCAGGTCCCGGCAGGGCACACGAACCCAAGGCGGGACGCAGCGGGGCCAACTCTGCTCGCCGCTCCCCCAGCTCGGGGGGAGAACGGGACGCAGCGAGGGGCACGGCCGGCGCAGCCGCGGGATCACCCCCCGGGGCCGACCGGCGGCAGGGCACCCAGCACGGGCGGCGCGGCAGGGGAAAACCGCTCGGCGGGGCCGGGGGGCCCCGCGGGCCCGGTGACAACCGGCCCAGCCGCCGCAGCGGGAACGGCGGCCACCCCCCCGCTCGGCGGGGCCGTCGCTGCGAGGGCTGCTGTTTGCGATGCCACCGCATCGCCCCCCGCCGCCTTCACGGGGCCGTCGGCCGGCCCGGGAGCCAACAAGGGCAGCGCGGCAGGGGAAATCCGCTCGTGGAGGGGGGCGCTGAGCCCCGGCCCAGACCCCTCAGTGCAAGCGGCGGCTCCGGCCGCACCTCACGGGGCCCCCGCAGCGAGGGGCGGGGTCTGCAGAGCCATGGCAGCACTGTCCCGCACCGCCCCCGAGGGCTCGGCCCCCGGCTGAGGAGCCGGAGCAGGCGGAGAGGGGCCCTCGGGGGGGCCCGGGCCCGCGCGGAGTCAGCGAGCACTGTCCCGTCCCCCGCGTCACGATGGACGGGCCTCCCCGCCATGTCCGGCGGGGCCGCAGCAGCGGGGGCAGAAACCCCCGCCGGCCCGGGCTCTGCCCGCAGCGCGGGCGCCGCTCCCAGCGGCGATGCCGGTGCAGGCGGGGAGGAACCCGCGGGGGAGCCGGGACGCGCGGCCTCGCTGGAATCAGCTCCAGCCTCCGTGCTGCCAGCGTCCCGCTCTGCACCGTCACCTGCCCCCAGGGCGGGAGAGACGCTCCGAACGCCCTGCGCGTCTGCGGAGACGCCAGAATTAGACGCCGTCTTCAGAACTCGCAAAAAGTTAATAAAACATTTACATTTGAAATACAGCCTCCCCGTATCCGCATTCAAGTTGACAGAAAGGGACCTCCGCAGAAAACCCCCTACAAGGGACCACGCCTCCCCAGAGAACGCATCGCCAGGCGCAGGAAAGCACCCTAGCTTCTTGCCCAAATCATAAAGAATTTTGAATTCTGTTGGGCTAATAGGAGCACGATTCTCCTGAAGGAAATCCTGCCAGACCTCCATGAGCATTAAGTGCTCATCAGAAACTCAGGTAGCAGCCATCTCTACCAAACTTAGAGATAAAAAAAGCGTACAGTCGCACGAGAGACAGGGGTCTCTTCTCAGATCCCACCACAACTGTCCTACAGTGGGGGGTCAGCAGAGCTTACCTCCGTGACCTACCAAGCCGTCCTTTTTGGTCGGGGTCACCAGATGTTACTGTTATGCAGATAGAAACACACAGCAACACACACAACAGGTGTTCAGGCAGAGAAGAAGAAAGGAAGAAGATCCTAGTTTATTGTTCACCTCATATATATAAGTTTCTGGACAGTGACCAGAGATTGGACAGAGAGGTTACCACCTCTCTGTCTTCACTGGTCACTTGAGAAGTCCCATCAGGTGATATCTTTTACAAAGGAATGCAAACATGATTCTTGTTTATTTTATAATTCATGAGAACTGACTCCACTATACTAAAACAAATCAGAAGGCTTATTTTCAGGGACAACACCACCCTGCCACAAAGGAGGGACAGAGAAAGATCTCTGCAGGCATCTGTCTTTTTATTCAAGACGTGTTGGAGGTATTAATGAAACTTTGTAGAGAGAATGTCAGAGTCCAAAAGTGTAAGCAGGTTCCTGGGCCTTGATCAGTGACAGCTGGAAGGTGAAAGTAGGAAGAAAAGAGGTGAAGATGGTGCCTCATTCTCCAGGGTTGTCCTCAAGGGAAGGCTGTCCAGCCTAACGTGTTGGTGGGCAGGCTGCCTTACCTTTCCTGGGCTGTAGTGTGCTGGACCTGGAGACACACCCGTGCCAGCAAGTCTTGTTCTTTGTCCCATTGAGTACTTGGGAGCCCTGTGTTTGTAGACATCCATTTCCACCTTGGCAAACGCCACAGGACCCGGTGTCTGCAAGAGAAGCAGTGAGGTTGGTGGGTACAAGAAGCAGTGTGGATTCTTCCTGGGTGCCCACGAGTGCTGCGCTGCTTTAGGTGGCCAGAGGAGTGGTGTGTGAGGTTTGGAGCCTTAGAAAGGAGGGCTCCTTGGGAAGAGAGGTATACTTCCCAGAGGATGAGGGAGTGTCATTAGTGCCAGTGAGCTGTGTCATGACAAAGCTGCTGGTGTGGAAAAGTGAGGGACTGCAGGTGTCGGTGTTATTGGTAAGAGCAGAGCCAGGGCCCCTGTGGCTTCTTGGGCTTTTCTACAGGTGCAGGGAAGCGTGTGTTACATGGGGATAGGGCAGGCACTGGGGCCCTTCCACCCTGAGGAGAGCAGCGGAGCTTCTGATGCTGCTGCAAGAGAGCAGAGAAGCAAACTCACCTTGGCCAAGTCTTGAAAACAACTCTGGTATTGACTCCTTGGCCTCACGGAGTAGCACGGTTCAGCACGGGTGGCTGCTGTGTGGGGTCCCAGAACCCTGGGCAGGGTGTAGGTGCCAGGACCTGGAAATGGAATAGGAAGAGAGCGCAGGAGAGTCATCTGTGAAAGGGTGCAATGCCTGGGTGGAAAAGAGTCAGCCTGCCAAGCTTGCTGTGAGGAGCAGGAAGGGTATCCTTCTCCTCATCCCAGTGCCTCAGCTTGTGTTGCATGTGGTATGCGTTGGCTGTTTGAAACCAGAGCTGCTGGTCCTTCTGTGAGATGGAAGAGGTTGGTGCTCTGGGACAGCAAGAAGCTTGTTGAGCACACTCTGTGTCCTGCTGCATAGGCTTTTTGCGAGGCCTGTTGAAGAAGCTGCAGGTGGCTCCCTGGAGGACATGCAGGCTGTAAGAGTGTCTGTGTCCCCACATTCCGTACCTGGCGTTTGGAAACTTTTTACGTCCTTGGGTGGGGATAGCATGCTATTCGCTTCTGCTGTACGGTAGAGGTGCTTTGTCGTCGTGCGTATCTCTGGTCAGCCTGGCGTTCGGCTTGACCGCCCACTAGCTCTCATACGCCTTGACAGTATCGTGTGTGGGTACTTGGCTCTGCAGCACCTTAGCCTATGCTGTCACGACTGTGGTTTCAAAGAGGGGACTCTCAGAGACATCCGGGAACATAGGTTTTATTCGGGGGTTACAGGGCAAGCCCCTGACCCCAGGCCCAGTGCCTCAGGCATGAGAGACCCCGAACCTGGGTTACAAGGGGGTTTTTATCCAAAGGAAGATGGGGGTGGAGTGGATACAGATTACAAACCAATAAGACAACTTAAAGTAAGTTGGGGAGGGGTCTCTGGGAGATTCACCAACCTCTGAAGGTCCTGGACTGCACTGGACCTTGAAGATGATTGATGGACTGAGGGAGGAAAGCTACATTGCTAGGGTGGACAGAAGCCTATCTCGGGGAAAACCAATGGGAAACGGTCTCTGGGCAGAGGCTGGGGTTGTCTTGGGAACTCTTATCAGGAGTCTGGCCAGGTGTCTCCCAAAGCAGGGGGCCCCCTTTACAGAGACTAGAAAAAACTACACTAAAATAACAATAATAACTATACTCTACTAATTACTCAAACTTATCAAACAATTCCCGCAGTGCTTGTTGGCAGGATCTGTGGTGTAGTCACCTAGGACAGAGAAGGATGCAAAAGAAGTGAAGCTGGGGACCTAACTGCAAGCCAATGAGAAGAAGTCAGGAAGAGGTGCTCAGTCTTGTTTGTTTTCTGTCTGGATCTCTCTGAAAGCCCATGCAGTGCATGGTGTGGAGGGTTTTGTGCCCCAGTGGCACAGGACCACAGTAAGGCAAGATTGTCTGGTCTGGAAGAAGGGCTGCAGAAATACAACTCACTTGGTCCAGGGGTGACCTCAATCTTAGTGTGGGGACGTGCTGTCACATGTGCTGATGGAGACACATGCTTCCCAGTTCTGGTGATGGATGGATGGATGAGGTGCCTAGGACCTGGTGAGCAGGTCTATGTGGCAGCTTCTTTTGTCCCTCGAAGTGTGTATGCAGGGGCTTTGTATCTGGTGGGATCATGACCCACCTGACCTGGGAAGAAAAACTTGTGAAAGGACCTGTCCCTGCAGCTGTGTAGTGAAAGGACGTTTTGGAAACAAGCAGTGTGCTGTGCCTTCCACTGCTACTGCCTGCCCTTGATAGTTGGTTTACCTGTTAAGCCAGGAAGCCCGTATTTGGGACCTGGGGTGCTGAATTCTGCCAGAATTGGGCCCGTCAGGGATGAGGTCTCCAGGAGCCTACCCAGGGTCCCTCCATGCGGGTGACTAAAGAAACTACAGGAAAACCTGGAGAGCTACCAAGGGGCTTCTCTAACACAGTCCTGCTACAGGGCTTTCCTATAGCCCAGAGCAGCAAGAGAGTGCTGCAGACGGAGCAAGTTAGAAGCAAAAGAAAAATGCAGCAGAATCTCCCTGCTGTGTGCCCTCAGGCACTGATTGTTGGCCAGGCCAGCAGCAGAGGAGAAGCGCAGCATTGGCCTGCTGGGGAGGTAGCCTTTGGTGTGTGCACATGCGGACTTGCTGAGCTGGAGTGTGGTGCTGACTGGGTGATGTGCAGGGAGGGACACCAACTCCATGGTGACATCATAATCCATTGCTAGGTGGATCCATCGCTAGGTGGATCCATCATCATCATCAACATCCGTCACCAGGTGACATCGCAAAGGGCTGTTGTCACCCCGAGATGAGCACAGCCCACTGCGATATTGAGACCCTTGTCATGGTTTGACGCTGGCACAAGGCCAGTGCCCCCATGAAGATATACTGTCCCTGGTGTTTGCTGTGAGATGTGTCCAAAAACAGAGCAAAACAGTTTCTAATTTAGAAAGCAAAGAAATGAAGAACTTTATTACTTATCATATGTGAAGAAGCCTCATACAGAAGAAGATGAAAACTTTAAAAAAACCCCACTCTTCCTCCTCCCCCCCCCCAGTTCTCAACACAGTAAAACAAACTAAAAATTCCCAATCAAGTTACTACTTTTCAGATAATTAATCTTCAGTCCATTACCACCTTTTTGATAATCAGTACTCAGTTCATTAAGGAGAGATAGGAGTCCTTCTTGCACCATCTCGTGACTTCTTCCATGTCCAGTGCTCTCACCACTGTGCATGGACCAGAACTGTTTCTAGGGTTTCTCTTTTTAAAGATGCTTTGGTCAGTTTCAAAAAATGACAGCTTCTCAAATTCTGGGACACCAGTCCCCCCCCCATATTTTCACCCCCTGGGGCCAAGGGGCCTTGAGAACAGAGATCTTCTTCTCATCTCTGTTCATACTACTTTTTTACTGTCCACTTTTGGCTCCAAGCCAATGCCTCTCCCAGATGCAGTCTGTGTGTCACAAAAAAAAAATAAGTCCGTCCATGGCTTTACAAGAAAAGTCCAGCCAAAGGCCACTCCATCATCTCCTCCCACCTAAGATTCTTTTCAGTATTCTTTGACAATCTTCCACTTGCATGAACTTTTATCATTTCTGCTTAATTCTCTCTATCTTCCTTCTTCAGATTCAGGAGGATTAGCATTTATAAAGTTTCCATCATCTACGAAAAGTGATAAAACCTTGGACTGTGCCTGCCCAAACTCCCACAGCAAGTTGCCAGCACCTTTTTGCGCCTCTTCCTCTTCACTCTTTCGGCAGTGCTGCCCGGCTGCCGATATCAAATTTCAAGGTGGCACAAACACAGTCTCTCTCTCTCTCTCTCTCCCCGGAGGCGGGGAAGGAGGCTGCCTGATACCTCTCAAGGTTCTTGTACTCTCTCCACCCTTCCATCCTGCAGGATCTTCCTCTCCCCCTCTCTGCCCAAGGCTCCGGCCTACCTCGCCCAGGCCGCATGGCTTCCCCTGCCCCACCCAGCCCGCCGCTGGGCAGGGGAGATCCGCCCGTCCTCCGGGACCGGAAACAAGAGAGAGTTCTCCTGGGAGTCCTCTGCTTTTAACCCCCTGTGTTCTCAGAGGCGGATCCTTGTCCTCAGTGGCCACACCAGGTGCCAATATTCAAACTTGAGCACTCATTGGTTTGACTACTGAATTCCAAAAAAACCTCATTTCCTTTTCAAACCACCACAATCCTTAAACTGTTTGTGCTGTAGCACTGCCGTATTGCCTGTGGGGCTCCTCTGGGGCTGGGCATGGGGCTGCCATGGAACTGACTCAGTCTGCCGTGGGGCAGCCCCAGTTTGTCCACACACAGACCTGTTTGTGTCCCCATGTGCACAGAGACTCATCACAGCCCTTTCTAGTCCAGTGGTGCCTGAACTTTTGTCAAATAGGTTGAGTCTGACTGAAGTCCTGGTTACGGAGCTGAGAGATCTGAACTGCTGAGAGCTGACAGAGGCTTCTGCCTCAAAGCATCTTTGAGACCTGCCCCTCAATTTCTCACCCCATTCGCTAGAAGCCAGCGGGTAATACTTTTCACATCGCCAGTTAGCTAGAGTGGGAAAAAATAACCTCCCCAAAATCCAGAGGAATTAAATAGGTATTTTTCTCAAACTTCACACTCTTCTTGCTTTGGCCCTTCCCTTAACTCCTGCTATTGGGGGAAAGGAGTGAGTAAACAGCTGACATGGCTTTGCTTCTTTCCAGGCTCAACAACTTGGCTTCTAAACTTCTTTAGCAGCAATATAAGCATGGACTGCTTTGGTGGTGAATAAATATTGGCAGTTGCTGCCACTTGCTATGTCTGCAGGAATTTACAATGGGCTGGGGAGTTGATAGTGTCCAATGACCAGCTTGTGCTCTGTATCTTTTAATGCTTTTCCAAGGTCTCTGTGCTACGATCTTACTATTAGAGGGGAGGGAGACAGCAAGGCTATCAATAATCTCAGTTGTTCTGGCCTCTCTATTTGAGGGCCCCCAGTGTCTGCATCACTCCTCAGATGCTGCTCATCTTCAAGCAGGTTTCTCCCTTTAATGCCCACTTCTCCAGGATGTTTTGGGAGTTAATGTCACCAGAATTTTTAGTGTTGATGCTTCAGGAACACGTGAACTCTTTCAAGGTTTCCCTGTGAGGGTTTGACAAAATTTCATTATTCTTATTTTGCCAGTAGTTTGTGAATGTCTATGTCCTCAGTATGAGTGCTCCTGCCAGGTTTTTCTGTCCCCAGATTTCATGACTCTTTATTAATAATACCAGTCGTTACCTATGCTTTGTTTAGTGACCCTTTTAAGGTTTTCAATCTCTAAGTTTTTATAGTTTGAGACCTTTATGGCTTTTCTTTCATTGTTGTGCTGCATGGGATGTGGTTAATATAGCACCAGTTAGGAAATATGTTCTGAAGCATATAAATTGTGATTTGAATGGAGATGCTGTGGGTGAAGTAAAACAATGGAATGGCAAACCAGTTTAGAAGACATAAGAGTCCTATAACACAAGCTGATTTGTATAGTGAAGGGCACTTAAACTTCAAAGGCACACACAGATAGAATTTTCTCTCACTGGTCAAGTATTCATGCAGTATAACCAGCAGTTTTCATAACACCTGCAGTGTTTTATACACTAACAAAATTGTATACGAGCTTGCTCTCTTACCATAGGTAAAGCAGATATTGAGGAGACTGGCAAGAGTTAATACATTACCAGTGCAGCTGGCTAATCGCATTTCTTGTGGGACTATTTTTGAAATGCCAGTATTAGTTGATGGGGTTAACCAGTTCTTAATGTTCTTGGAGGCATTCACCTGAATCTTCTGCATCCATTTTTTTTTTTTTTTCCTGCTGTTTCCTCTGTGTCTTGTATCAGTGCAAAGCTATTAATTAAGTTTTGCTTAGATGATGCTTTGGAGCCTACTGGTGGCAGCTCCTCCAGACTTGGGGCATTGTGGAGACTTAAAAAACAGCCATTCCAGTAAACAGCTTTCTTGGGTGATGGTATGATGTTGTCCCTGAAAATAAACCTTCTGATTTGTTTTAGTATAGTGGAGTCAGTTCACATGAATTATAAGATAAACAAGAATCATGTTTACATTCCTTTGTAAAAGATATCACCTGATGGACTTCTCAAGTGACCAGTGAAGATGGAGAGGTGGTAACCTCTCTATCCAATCTCTGATCACTGTCCAGAGGCTTATATATACGAGGTCAACAATAAACTAGAATCTTCTTCCTTTCTTCTTCTCTGCCTGAACATCTGTTATGTGTGTTGCTGTGTGTTTCTATCTGCGTCACAGTAACAGTATGTTAACTCTGAAGCCTACTGATAACAGCTACAGAGAAAAGTTTTGCAGTGGGTTGGAGGTGTTAAAGCTGGAGCCCAATGATCACAGCCCCCCAGAAGCATCCCACAGAAGGGGGCATATACCCTGGAGCATATTGACGGCAACTCCAAGAACCATCCCTTGTGCAGAACATTCAAAAAATGAAGGGGAGAGCCCTCAGCCGAAAGGCTGTCTCCCAGAGCTGCCATCAGTAGGGTCTGGGGCCTAGAATGCATGAAAGCTAGAAATTTATTTACATAGTCTGTGACTAGCAATAGGCAATGACTTGCAAAACAGGATAATTTACTGGTATTGAAATTGGCGGTGGGTGTAACATACTTGGCACGTTTTTAATATACTTAGCGTATTTTATTTAAAACTTCTTAAAAGGATATGCTGTAATTGATCTGTGTTTAGTGAGAGTATGGAAGAATGTTGCTGGAAGTTGTAGCCTGTATCAACACAAAAAGATGGCAGAATTAAAAGATGCCTAATAAAATTGATTAAACTCTTCAGTAGCAATTACTGTGTTTGATATATTATTCCAAATAACTGGATACCTATACGTTTTAACTGCATGTTACAAGATCTTTGTACAGTGCTCTTTAGGAAGTGACACAGTTGGCTTGATTAAAATAAAAATTAATATAACAGATTTTACCTGTGTGTTTCAGAGATAATTTCAGTGATGTGGATGATCCCTGCTCTATCCACAGCTCCCAGCACCATACTTGCTAGTGCAGTCAAATATCAAATTGTATGAACTCTAGTGTATATCACACTAGATGCCTTCTTTTCACAAATAAAAAGAAAACAGTGTTAAAAATGTCAGCAATTGTGATCTAGTTTCAACTTTTGGTTTTAAAAGAGATGGAAGCTTAAATACCTATAAATTTGAGGCCTTTCATATCTGTGCAGTTTCCATTCTGATTCACTTCAGGACAGAGTTTGAGTCTTTACCTCTCATCAGCAAATCATCTTAACAATTAATGAAAATGCTTAGATAAATTTGTCTGTTTTTTCTTTTTTTTCTGGTACTCCACTGTGGACCTTTAACAGTAGTGCTTCAATGCCAAGAAATACTACTCAAAAGTTTATTACATGGAAGTGGCAAGAAGTACCCACCATGAGCACTCTTGGTTCAGAGAACATGGACTAAACTTAGCAGACCCTGATGTACCTCTGTTTTTAAGATGAATGTTAAGCATTTTCATTGACATTGATTCACTAATGTGTTTGGTGTCAAATGTCTAGAGGTCTTGTCTCTATAAGCTCTTCAAAACTGTAGAACTTCTGCTTCAGTCTAGGGATTCATACATGAAATGCTTGCTGGAGCTAACAGTATGACAGATGCTTTTTGACATCAAAATGAAAAATAAAAGAGAGACATAAATCCCAAATGATTAATTACATTTTTTTTCTTAGAATATATGATGATAACTGTATGTTCATGGGAGAAAGTAATTTAATTTGCAGCTCTGGTACTTAAATAAATGCCATGTATTTAATAAATCCAAAACAAACCTTTAAAACAAAAATTTTGAGATCACGTGGGCATCAAAATCTATGATGTCACGTATGGATTTTACAATGGGGAACTGTCTTGTACAGCTCTAATCCTTCAAAGGAGATCATGGTATATGTGGAATTACTATGAAAACCAGCACGAGATCAGGGAATGGGTTCTGTAGCAGGTCTGTGTTTCTGTGTTTCTAGCCACCCTGTAGAGGTGGCTAGCCTAGAAAAAGGTGTAACTCTGGCCCCTTCCTCTCAACCCCTTATTGAGCTGAATGGAGTTGCTCACTACGGAAAGAAATGCATGCTGGGTTCCAGTCTTTCCCAGAACAAGAGGATAATCCAAGGACAGATCAGGAGTCTCACTGTGCAGCATCTTTGTCAGGGCTTCTAGATAGTTTATACCAAAGAAACCTTACATTAATTTTACATCAGTTAACATTTTAACTTTAATTCTACAGTTACCTTAGTGGATTTTTTTTTTTCCATGTAACATGGTATAGGCTTGAAATCAAGTCTGTGATAGGTAATTTGTGTCTTTTTAATAATCACAGATTTTTGATGAACTTTTCAAATAAAAAGCAGAAAAAGAATAATATAAAGAATATTATCTAAGAAAAAAAATTAGTTTGCAAGGAGAGTATTACCTCCTATTTTTGGAATTTCTCTAAGATTCGTGTCTCGGCTATATTTCAAGAATCTGTCTATAGGTTGCATTCCTGAGCCTATCAGCATTACAGATCAGTTAATAAAAGTCAATCAGTGATTGTTTAACTTGTCTGCTACTGCCTGAAGCAGAATTACAAACACTAAAAATGTGTTCAAAACTCCACCAGGAGTTTCTGTCATCTTTAAACTCCAAGTGTATGACCTCATGGCAACTAAAAAATAAATATTCCACAACAGCTTGAAGAAACTTGCAGTTACTATGCATTCATGTCAACAAAATAAGAAATCACACTTGAGTAACAGCAATGTTTTCACTTTCTGCTCTTAGAATGATTCATTTAGAAACTGAAACTAATGGCAAAAGGACTATGAATATGAAACAACTGACAAGGAGAAACAAATGCAATTAATTAGAAAATAATAATTTGATTGCTAAGTGAGAAGGTTTATAAGCAACACAGCATTGTCATGTGCATTAATCAGGTTCACTGCAGTTGCAATTAGCTGTTCAATACTAAGCTTCCTCACATATTCTGAATATCCTGACTGATTTACCATGAATTTCTATGTAGTCCTGACTTTGAACTTTCATTAGTGTTCATTCTTCTGCATACTCAGCTAGGGTATATTTTGTTTCATGAAGATGACTTTCAAATGCACTAAAGTAATTTGTTAATGCAAATTGTTTTTCTTTCATGAAATCACACGCAATTTTTGTTAAATGTGAGGAGAAACACTCTAAGTAATTGCTATAGAAACAAATCTGCAATTAGCTGTCATTAATTTTTAAGTGAATTGGGGGTGTTATTCTTATAATGAAACAGTATTACATCTTCTTAATCCATTGTTCTAATTCTTAACTTTGACCTGAGAAATAGTGAGAATATTTTACCCATGTAATGGGAATTTGAGTTAGCAAATAACTTTTTTTAGTTCAATCAGGAATTTTAGTTCAACTATTTTACCAATAGTGTTTTCATAAGCATTTTCTTTCAAAAATAATAGCATTTCTTTTCACCAATACATGTTCTAGAATCTTTGAGATTATAGAAATACAGGTTTACGATGTGAAAATTTGGAAGAAATTTTTGTATCTTCGTTCCACAAATAGAAACCTACATGCTGTTTACTTTAAAGTCTAACAAAATTCAAAGTCTAAAAAAAGATACTGACCATTTCACAGTAGCCTCAGCAGTAAAATTGTGAGAGATTGGGCAATAACACAATTGATCCAATTGGTACACTGTCTTCCTTCAAAGTTTGAGCAGCTTTTGCAACATAAGGAGTTTATATGCCTAACACTGGGCATGTGGCACTGTTGCAAAATTGTTTGGGAAATGCAGCAGTGGACCTGGCCAAGGAGGTGTATCTAGCCTTGGCCAGCCCAGCCCAGCAATACTATCATCAGCAGAATATTAGGCAACATAATCTGAGATCAATTTCTTAAAACCACATCACATACTGCTCCTATTTTTCAAAGCTCATGATTGTGGTCTTGAGTTTAAAGGATATACCTGTGCGAAGAGCTCAGGTTTTAGAAGAGGCATGCATCTGAATTTAGAATAGAGAAATACTGAAGAAACCTGTGTTGCTTTTAATTAGTATGGATTATTTAATCTGTGAAAAGTTAGAATTTAACATTAGAAAAGTGAGACTTGAATACCCTCACTGCTGTGAAATTTTGCAAAACAAAGAGTCAGATTTGGGCTTTAGTTTCTCATCATCAGTTTCTCATTGATAAGGCATAGTGATTTCCGCAGTCAACGTGGATTTATTTATACACGTAGTTTAATTTCAGAATGCATTGTTCAGTACAAAAGAAAATTAGAATATCAGTCGGTATCAGTCCAGTTTTTGTGTTCTTTTTTTTTACTATTTGGCTTGTTATGAGTAGGATTTTTGAAAAAAAATCCTTACAGTAAGCATTTCAGTAAGCAAAACTCATTAAGGCTATCAAGAAATAGCCTTCACTTTGATAGAAATATTTTCATTTGGTATGACAATCAGCCTAACTCCTCTGAAGGCCTCAGAATCAGTTCTGTTAGCTTTTCTCTTTCCTCTGGTACATTCCTCAGGAATTTTGAAGGAGTATCACTCAAGTTGGTGCTACTGGTTCATTTTCCCTGAAGCTTTCAAAGAAAACTGTTGAAATAGATCAGGCCACGTGCAGTCTTGTTTTACAGTTACCAGACTTGTACCATTAGAAAATGTGCTGCATTTATTTTAAAGCATTCTTTCCACTGCAGTTGTGTGGAACAATGATCTGCTGAATTTAATTCACAGATCAAAGAGGGAGGAAATTAACCAACACAGTAAATTGATTATTTCATGGGTGACATAACCAAGGCAATGATTTATCTTAATAAAGAGCAACATCCCTCTAGTCCTTAACTGAATTCCAGCCAATGCAATAATACTCAGTTGTTAATGACTTTGATGTTGATGTGGAAAAGTGAATGACTGTATAATCACTGAAATGAGACCTCATCACAGTTGGAAATGTTTAAGCCAAATCATTTTGGACTGTGAAAAGAGCCCTGAGTGGTATAGATTGGCTGGGTCCCAGATTTTCAGCCTTAACTAAACAGGGCCTGAAAACTTTATCATACTGACATGCCTCAGGCTGGTCTGCAATTCTGACAGCCCCAGAGAGTTGCAGTTTAATGTATATGTGTGGACTCACTGGAGAGAAAGAATTCAGGATTTACAGAATGCCATGGAGGTACACGAAACCGACAAGTTCATTACCGTTCAGGTAATGAACTCAAACTTTGACTCCCATCCCAGGCAAGTCTAATGGCCAAAACCGACAAAGAGGGACAACCACAGCATCCTGGTGACGCTGGACAGGCTGCAGGCTCGGGCTGGTGGTGGCCGAGGTCCTGGATCCCGGGGAGTGTCGGTAGGGGCAGCGCAGTCCCGGCGCGGCTCCCCCGGCCAAGGCCGAGCGCGGGCCGGGCTGCCGGGAGGGGCCGGGATCGGGCCGGGATCGGCCGGGATCGGGCCGGGATCGGGCCGGGAGGGGCCGGGATCGGGCCGGGCTGGGGCAGGGCGCGCCTGCCGCACGGCCCCGGCAATAAACACTTGTCTGTCAGCAGCTATCTTTAGTAGAGCAAACAGAAGAAAGGAAACTGAAGTCAAATAGGGAAAATGGTACTGAGAGCTTGTGTTTATATCCCACATCACTAAATATGGCTCAGGAGGTGAAATGCAGCATTAGTCATTTGTAGCAGCCTTCACCTCCCCCTTTACCCTTCCTTACGAACTCTTACAATAACAAACCAGGCTAAAATTAGAGCTGCTTTATAGTACATTAATTTGATTATCATTGTCTCGGCACTGATCGAAGACCTCACATCAGTAGGAGGGATACCCTTTACATCAAGCTTTCCTGATGCTGATGCTCAGTTCTTGGATCCAAGGAGGAAGTCAGGTCATTTTTTTTTCTGCTCAGGTTTCCTTCACAACTACTGAATTCCCAGAGAAGGACTCCTAGCATTGACATTACCCCGTCCATGCCTTGTTAACTTCTTTTTTTAAAAAAAGACGGGAAGAACACTTGTGTATCCTATCAGCCTGGCTTTGCCCCATGCACATTGTGAGAAATCAAGAGGAGATGAGGGAGGAAGAAGATGATGGCAAATTACAAAGTTTGCGAGTCCAGCTTTCCTAACCTCAGCAGAGAGGCAGAGGCAGCTGCAGGTAGGTTTGGAGGAATTTCAAGAACTCACCCTATTTGAATACCACACAGCCTCCAGGCTCCAGAAACATGATACTCTGATGCTGATCATTTAAGGAAAAAAAGGGCTAAGGATTATTAAACTGCTCATCCAGGCCTGCAGCTGGGGGTGACTCAGAGTGCAGAGTTGGAAAAATGCCCATGTGGCAAGATTAGAAACTCATTTGTGTAGTTTATGTGGCCTTGCCAGGAGCCTCCGTTTTTTCCAAACCTTCAGTTTATTAACTTTAAAAGCACTCCTTTCCTGTTGGGGATCTGGCATGGCTGCAGCCCGGCAGCTCTTTCTCCTTTTGCATTAACAACACTTAAAGGCTTTCTTTCCTTTTCAAAATCGACTGTGTGAGATCATCTGGAATTTTCAAATGTGCTTGCTCTTTCTTTTCATTTCTTTCTTTGTCCCAGGGTTCAATTTAAATCCAAGTGCTTTTAAACTAACTATATTCAGCCAGCCAGCACTTTCAGGAGTATATGTTATGAAAGCAGGAAAAGAAAAGGCCTTGTTGTCATCAAAACCATAATAATTATGTGTCAAATGTAATTACTGTTCTGTGGGTAATACATCTAATACTCAGTGACAGAGTAAGAAGCCTGTAGAAGTAGAAAGTAACTGGTGGCAGGATCAAATTTGATATAAAATTAACCATCATGCTTAAATACTCTGTCTCATAAAGTTCTACCAAAAATGCAAAGGCAAGGAAAAAAGGGGGGTTTTTTCTTCATCTAAAATTGTTAATGTGCAAAAGCTAAGTTCTCTCCACCTCCATACAATGAATCACAGCTCTCTTAAAATAAGAAACACTGCTATAAATGTGTACATTATAAGGATCATACTCATGTGAAGGAGCTCATCTAACAGGAAGGAATTAAGTGTGGGAGTTCTCTTAACCCATTATGTTTCCTCATTATTACCTTCACACTGCACAGTTGATTCACTCGATAAGAAACAAGCTTTCTGCATTTCCCTACCTTCTTCAAAATACACAAACTAATGAGCAGCTGGTGAAACTGACATGTGCCTGTGAATTTGAAGACTACTGAAATGTGTAGTCATATTCTGAAGGAGCAAAAAAGTGCTATGTCAGGAAACAGTATTCTAAATATGACAGCATGTGTGAGAAACTTGTCCAGTTCAAAAAAATACGTCCTCTCCTCCCTAACACTCTTCTAAGTAGACTTAACAAAATCTAACATATTCAAAAACACTTTAAAACTTAATGATTTGTTAATGTGAGTCTAAATCTTGAAAATAATCTTCAATAACTGTGTTCAGCTGTTATATTCTGAGGAAAATTAATTCATCTAATTGTTACCTAAAGGCATAAGTTTTTTGTAGGTTTGATGTTTTTTTACTGGAGCCAACATTATGTATGCATGTGTCTTTACTAATTTGTGTAGGACTACATAATAGTAAAGTTAAGGATAATAAGAATACACTAAGTGGCTCTACATTCTAGTCCTCAGTTTTACATCCTCCTGCATGATAATCAGAAAAACAGGATTTCTGTACATTTTCATTTCAGCTTTATTAACATGCTTTGATTTTCTTTACATTTGCTTTGTCTTTCTATTTCAAGAATATTATGTTTCCTAGCAGACATGTTTAATGAAATATTAATAACATTAGAGATCTTTGAAAAGTTTGAAAGATTTTCAAAATGTCTTTACATCAGAATTAATTTTTTAATCTAAAGTTTCTTTGAAATTTTGAAACTCGAAATACTCATCAAGTAACTGTAATGGTTCATTATTTAAGGCAAATTCAAGCTTATAATTTATTACATTGGAAGCCAGATTTTAAAGATCACAGTTATCCAATTAAACAACAGTGTTCAGTAACAGAATTAATATCAGGTTTTTTTTAAATCCTGTGCTTAAAAAGATGCTCCAAAATAAAGAATTAACCAATATTTGGTAATTTTTATATTGCAGACTGGGGGAAAAGAAACTCCAGAAAATACTGGACGAACCACCAGCTTTTAAAGATTTAGTGTGAGATATTTATTTTTTTTTCTCTCTAGGCCTATTCTCCTTTTTCCACATATCAAAAACAGTCCAGAGGGATTTTTTTCTGATTTTTGAATGCTCAGAGTTTTCAAGTAAAAACTATTTGTTAACTTAAACCTGAAGTTTTTTCTCCAATAATAGGTGTGAGAAAATGAAGGCATCTCATGAACATGTTTTTGCCTACTCAATAGGCATGTTCAAATACTATTCTGCTTTGTAATAAGACTTTGGAACACATTTCATTAACTACCAGACTGTGCATATATAGACATATTTAGCAATGTTTTCTGTCAGTCTCAGAGCAAGTGTTTGCAAAAGTTATTAGTATTACCTAGAACAGGTGGATTATAGGAAAGTATTTTCACTAATTAGCCTCAGTGTTCTCATGTGATTAATTCTTGAAATTATATGACAAGTCTGTGTCCTATAAATGACACATTGGCACCAACTTTAATTTATGGAAAGTATGCATTAAGAGCTCCATATTCAAGTTAGCAATGAGAAACTGGTTGTATCATAATTAAAAAGCAGGGGTGATTAACAAGGATTATTTCCTAAAAAAAAAAAAAAAATCATCCTAATGGATGAAATATTTAGAGTTTGCCTGGTACACATACCTTGGGTCTTCTCAAAGGTGCTTCCTTTAAATTTCAGTAGTATTCCCGGTACCACTGGGTGTACTGTGTAATACAAGCAGCACTGTTTGTACACATAATTATCAGCACTTGAGGAACACAAGCCCAAAAATATTCTCTGGCTTTCTTTTGATAAATAAGACTGATGAAAATAATGGCTCAGAATTGTCAGGTTTGATTATGGTTTCTGAAGAATTAAGTCAACATGAAAGAAATCATGTTTTCAAACAGTATTGTTCTCTTTAGAATGATCCCCCAGTTTATTGAACTGTACTCCTTGGGTCCCAGGTTCAAATGCTACTTCTGCTCATCAGTCACCACTTGCTGCTTGAACTAAACAACACATCCCTAATTTTCAACTTGACTACAATTTGCTTCCAAAAATGAAAAGTTTCAGATAGTTCTGACTGGCTTCTAAATTGAAAACACCTGTAAGAGTTATATCTTTTCCTGACATAAATTAGTGATAAGGAGTTCATGTAAGAACTGCAGACAGAAAAAATAAAATAGTGCAGTAATTATTTCAGGTACCAGAAAGAGAATTGCTGCAACTAGGTAGGTATAAGAGAAAAGAATATGTGACCCCAGCTTGCTGACTTCCTATAGTACCAAAATAGAAGCTTGATACCTCTGTTGTGTTAACCAGAAAATGACTGCCTGAAGCAAGATCAAGTGTCTCATTAGCATTTATAATCGCTTCCATAAGATGAAAACAGACGAAAGAAGAAAGGATGAAATTCAAACAGTAGATGAAAAAAATGAATCCCTTTTGTTCTGTGGTGTGCCTTCCCTCTGAGATGGGCCTCTTATAATTAACCTGAGTTCAACAAAGTCATTATAAATGGAGTTCCAGAAAACCTGATCCCACTTTTCACAGTGTTCATAAATACAGTGGATGGTTCTTTGTATAATCATCAGTAATTACAATAAAGCATAAAATTTCTTCCTGAACAAAATTTTACTAATAGATTTATTACTGCCCTCCAAACTGATGACAGCATGTTCTCTGACCTCCATATCTCCATGTTTTCAATGTGGAAAAAAAGTCTTCCTTATCCATTAGAAAAGTAATGTTCTTCCAGAATTCTAGATCCACCCTGATTCCATCTCATCAGAGAAGTTATCATTTAATTTATTCTAACCTATGGGCTGTGCTAGCCTATGAGATTGCTGTTGATGATGCATGAAGAATAATATTGATTCATATTACAGTTGCATAAATTTGATACGTGGATAGACCTACCCACACACTGAATACATGAAGTAAGGGATAGCTACATGCAGTTGCTTGGCTACATTTAATGACTTCTGACATGTGTTCAGGAGCAGAATGCTAATAAGAATTTTTTTAAGAAGTGATTCTAAAGACATGGAGGCTACTGCAGTCACTCTGCATAGTGCAGCATGGTAAGGACCACCAGATTTCATCTTTAAGAAAAGATGACTGACAGGCCAAAGAATTTGCTAGGTGATGCTAGGTGATGTTATTTTTCTATGCTTGTGTTTCTCTTAACTATAACATCCATTAGTGAGGAAGCCAATTCTGTCACGTTGCTTACCAGAAAGTACAGGGCTCAGAACAGTGTGCTGTTATGAGAGAAAGTAGTTGTAAGAATCCATAATTTCTTCCCATTTAATTTGTTATGGTTTAGTAAAACACAATATGTTTAGATGAATGTAGGTACTGTTTTACTTTGTTGATGCTTAGATTGCTGGTATTAGTTTCTACCCACAAGTGTAATAATTCAAATCTACTGACTTGACAGTGTGAAGCTATTGTTTATTTGGACCTAAGTGCATTAAGACCAATAAAGATCAGAACCAGTTTGAATATTAACATTTCCTTATAATTTTCCTGTCTTCCACTTAAAAAAAAAAAAAAAAAAAAAAAAAATAAAATAAAAAAAAAAGTCCTCAAGTATCTCTGATAGGAGGATCAAAAGGAAGAAGGTCTAGCAAAATCAAAGTAAGTAATATACATTTAAGGATAAGGCTAAAATGTATGAAAAAGATGGATACGTTTCTTCATATGATTTCCTTGTGATGGTGGTATTTAGCTCCATGTTCTCTAAATCAGTATTGTAATGAATGATTTATGAACAAAGTGAACTTTCAAAGGGACTAGATAGCACCCTGCTGAAAACTTCTTTATGGTACAGTGGGTAGATATTAACTTCTGGTTTCATACTATTAATGAACACAAGTGGATATCATCACAGGAAAGTTTGGTTTTGTCAGAATTTTAAGGAGTGACTTGTAAATTATAAAAGTCTGAGAGTGTTCTCTGTGAAGAAACTGTTTCTGTCATATTTGCATGGCCACATTTATTTACGTGACACCAGGCAAGCACTGTCTTCTGAAGTGGACCAAAATGAAAAGTTAATGATATGTAGGATGACATGTAATAGTGTGAAAGTGTGTGTGAAAGTAACAGCATTTACTTCACTTAATACTCACTATGCAAATTCCAAAATTACACATAACTTTAACTGGTCAGTATCATTTTTCAGCAGCTGTGAAAAATCCCACACAGCCATGAAATGCTGTAGAAAATGCACAACATATTCTGTGGAAGACTGATGTTTTGCTGGTTTCCCACTTGGATTTATTGCTTCTGATTGAAAGATGAGTATAATACATGCTCTTCACAATGGGAAATTGTACTTTTGTGTACTATGTTTTTCATGCTGACTTAGAAGTTTCTTCCATTCAAGCAACATGCTCTGTAACTACAGTGACCAGGGCTAAAATTAAGTGACAAAACTGTTGCCTCCATTTTCCACAAAGAAGGAAATGTTGATTTTAAAAGTAATCTTCAGTTTATAACACCCCCTCTCTCAACACTATTTTCTAAAATCTTCTTGCTTCCCTGTGCAATTCTTCAGAATTTCTTCTATCCACTTTCCTCCTACATACGACAAATATGGCTTTAATTTGAATTTGCTGTACTTAATAAAACAAAGTGGAATTTAAAAATACATGCCGTTTATCAAATTATTTTTCTTTTGCAGTTGTCTTAAAATTTTTCCTACCTCCATTTCCTGCCTTTAAAATATTCTTCTTTACAAGAAATTGTATATGTATAATGACTAAATCAAGACAGAGATGACTATAAGGCATTAAGCATGTATCCGTTTTGCCCCTTAATTCCACCATCTGCTGTGATACACACAGTGCACTTCCAAAAGAAAAATATTTTCTGATTTAAGCTCATTATAGAACTGACAAACTTAGATAGGAAAATAATAATTCTCTACGTTGTCACTTTTGCTATTTCAACATTTACTGTCAAGTGCTACTTAAATTCAGCTCATTACAAAGCACATTGCACAATCTACTACACAAAAATACACATGCCAGCATTCAATCAATTTGGTTTGAAGTAAGAAACACAAAGGACTACCAAGATATACCTTAGGCTGTAAAACCAGGGTTATCAGGTTCATAGGAAACCTGAAGTCAATAACACTTCTTAGAATGTTCTTCATCTTTCTTCAAATGCAGAAAATTAATGCAATTTTTTAAATCATGAAAATGTGCTAAATCTACAAAAGTAATAGAAATTCACACCTTGTATATGAGAAAAAATATACCTTTTCCCACAAAGAACCTATGGTCTCATTTTTATGGAGACAACACCTTAACAGAACTAGCAAGAAAAAAATACTGACACTGATAAGCATAATAGAATATGACTACCATATTCTATTTTGGTACAAGAGCAATATATTACATACACATAAAATTAACTTAACCAGGAAGGCATATTTTTCAGAAGTTCAGGAAAACAAATTCAGTTTTATAAATAATATGATCATGAAGTCATTCAAAACAATGGACCTTTCTCTCAACTATAAAAAGCTTCTAGATATGTTTTCTAATGTATCTTTATAAAACCATGTTAAAAAAAAAAAAAAGGGAAAAGGAAAAAACTTTTTAGTAAACACATGCTATTCATGCTGCTTCTTTTACCTTTACAGATACACTATATGCATGTGAAGATAAATTATAGGACATTGGCATGCACAGTTACCACAAATTACTTATTATTAACATTTATTATACATTTTGGTAAAAGCATTGGTATGACATTGGCATGGTGACATTCTGTGTCCGGAATTCACCCCTTTCAAACTTTAGGAAATGCTGAAAAACACGGTTGGTTACTTGTCATCAAGTTTATATAACCTTGCCCTGCATGAGAACTTCAACTGTCCTCTCCAAAATAAAAACAAAATAAGGAAGGGATACAGGGGTTCCCCTCCCCTTTGCCAAATGAATACGTTTCTGTGTCCTGTCCAGGCTCCAAGAGAAGGAAGTTGGGTTCAGTTGTCAGAGCGCCAGCGCCGTGGCTCAGGAGAATAGAGCTCCATTGCTTGTTCTTGCACTGACGTCCTGTGTGAACCCGGGTAGCTCTCAGTTCCCTCCCTGTCCCTGAAAAATGAGAAAAGCACTGTCCTAAAGCCAGCTGTGGCACTGATAAATAAATAGAAGGCTGCAAAATATCAAGATTGTGTGAGGGGTGGGAGCACAGGCACAGCAATACAATCATTTCTATTCTTCAGTTGGCTCACGGAAGTATTTCTGCACAACATACCTGGAATATACAAATACACTTTCTCTTTCAAATTATCCAACACAGATAAAGATGTCTGATTCTAACCATTTCAACATTTTTCTTTTCAGAAAACTGAGAATAACAAAGTCTGGGAGTTTGGCATTGTGAGATCACAACCCAACATTACACATCCATTTAATGATTGTTATTAGACAATAAATGCTACTTTTCCTATTACTGGAATAACCACAGACATAACTATATTAGAGTATCCTAAACCAAAATATTTTTGGATCTAGGGATTTGAGATATTTTTAAAATGTATAAGGGAATAGTACTGGGAAGGTAGTGGTACTGCTTGTACGTAACATACATTGATGATGTGAGTTGTACTGTCCCAGGCAGAACTGTTCTACTGAATTCAGTGATCCATATTCCATTTCTGTGATTCTGTCTTTCCTTCCACACAGTCTCATTTCAATTTATTAAAAAAATTAATACCTGATTTATTTAATTGAAACATATTCCTTTAATTAAGTTTGGAAGTACTGTTGAGAGTAAAAATACTCTTGAGAAGAATACTAACTGCATTTCCTTGATTAGCTTATTACTTTTTATGGTAACTTGCAAAAAAGGACAAAAAATCTAACTAACAACCATTTGAAATGAAATCACTTAGTCTTCATGGATAAGTATTTTCCTGTAAATATTTGATTCTCCATTTACCCACCATATGTCCAGTAAAAACAAGGGATGGAAAGTGGCCATTTCAGTGACCTTGTGTCCCTCCCGTAGAGGAAGACAGCTGACAGGTAGATATATGAACAGTTTGTTATTGCAGATTCCAGATCTTGTGATTATCTCTGACTCAACTTCTGGGGTTTTATCTGGAATTCCTGTGGCAGGTCAACTTGTGTACTACTCCTTGTTTTTACCTTGTAGCGACCCCAGGTTAAAAATACACCTTACAATAATACAGAACAGTTTCCAAAATTACCGTTTGAGTTGAAATAATGATGCAAGCTCCAGACTTAGAATGATCCAAAAGATAGGTCTCAAAATAGACTTCAGTTTAACTGTGAAGATGTTATCATTATGAGTTTATCCATACTTTTTTGGTTTAGTTCTCAGCTTTACTTGATGCAGTAGATACAGTAGATAATTGCCATTCATTTTCTTAATGGATAAACCATATCAATTTGATCATCTTTCAGCATATTATGTGATACTGCCAGATGACATATTTTTAAAATATCTTGTTAGAATTGCTTGGGACTTATTTGATGAGGAAAGATAAGCATTTACATTTAAATATCATTTATATGTTTAGAATACATGTCTATATTTATTCATTGTAAAATAAGCAAAATATAACTTACGAATCAGTGTCACTAATATTTTGGAGACAGAGTGGCAGACATTGGCAAATTTTGTCTAAATCTTCCTGCTCCTTCATCCAATATCAGGTTATATTTCCTTCCCTCCCTTAAATAAAAAATAAAATAAAAATAAAATAAAATTAAAAAAAAAAAAAAAAAAAAAAAAAAAAGAAGAACTTTTAGTCTTTTTTAATTTTTGAGAGCTATGGATGTCTCATTTTGAATACATCATAACCTAGTAACTAGGATAGTCATCTCTGGTCTTTCTTACAGCAAAAAATAAATGCATTTTATCCCTCTTCCCCATCATTCACTTCCTCTGTAGATAGCATAGATGTTCTGGCAGAGCTTTGCTGACATTTTGCTTCCTTCTAATTAATCTCTATCTGCTGAGCCCTCACTGTAGCACACCTATCATTCTCAGGGTAGTGCTGCAGAATTCCTCCAATTTCCTGTGGGAATATCTAGTGAGATGCAGAAGCCAGGAGAGAATTGTGACAATGCACTATAAAGTGAACAATGCACATGTTGTTGGAGGACTAAGGGGACAAGGGTTCTGCTATTTTTGCTCATGTCTTAATACATGCACGTAAACACAGGAAAACAGGACATCTTCTCCTTCAAACTTGGACTTCAAACTGCAAGTTAGAGCAAGAAACTAAATTTGGGTGGTTTTCCATGGCTCACTCCTGTCCCTATGCTATGATTTGTTGTTTCTCAGTAGTACTGGCTCACTGGGAATTCCTGAGAGGTGCACATGTACCATGAAATACAGCAAAATAAGTGGATCCAAAAAACAATAAATAGTACTTCTTTAGAGATTGAATTTATAATGCAGAAATATATATTTTTGAATTTTTTTCCAGTAACAGTGGTGCATAACCTTTCTAAGCAGGTTTGGATAACAGAAACAAGATGGAAATACATAAAAGGGTCTACTGCTTCAACAAAGGCATATGGATGTAGCTGTTGAGTAGATCTCTACCATTTTAGATACTCTATGGTATCCATCTTGCCTCCAGCCACCACTCCAGAAGCATATGTCTTGCAGCACATGTTCTGTCTCCACATGAATATCCCAGGTATCTCAGAACATCCCAGATGACACCTGATGTTTAACTGAGTAACTGGGGACCACCCTTCACACCTGCATGCTGTGAGCCTGTTGAATCTGAACTCAATAAATGCACTACAAGCCCCTCTTACCGTGCAGGCAATGGACACCCAACTTCAGACTCAGAGTTTTTATGCTTCTCTGTTGGCATTTGATGAGGCCACTGTCAGAGGACAAAATAATAATTCCCTCACTGCAAAGCTTTAGACTGATACTCTGTCTTCTCAGGTTAGGAGCATAATGAAGAGATTAAATACATGCTAAAGCAGCAATGCATTGGAAATGGATAAGGAGAAGGTGAGATCCATGGTCCTTAAACCAGCACTTGCCTTCATTGCTTCCTGTTTTCTCAGCTGCCAAAGAGGACAGATTTTTTTACCTCCTCCCCAGTTTTTCCATATGCCTATGCATTACACTATATATAGGACAACAAATTTGAAGTGCATACAAGGAATTAACATATTTAGTTTTTAGAAAATATACACATACCAATTCTCTGTTTTATTTAGAAGAGTGTTTATAGCCAAAGTGGCATTATACCAATTACTAACTCTTTCCCAGAAAAAGTAACAATAGATTATAATCCAAACTGTTTAGCTAGGTGATCTGAGAAGTTCACTGTTGTGAATGTGGCTCTAGAATTTTTTCTTTTTTGACATCACACTTCACTGAAGAAATAAAAGAGCTGTAATGTCATGAATGTTGACATAAGTGGAAAAATGAAAAAGAAAAATTAGTCTATGAAACAAGTTATCTGGCATTTAATGGTGAATGGTGGAAGGTTAAAGATGTTAAGATCAAAGCTGATAATGGAAAACTAGAAAACAGAAGAAGTAGCCTATGAGCTATGGCTTTCAGGCATATAGGAAAATGAATCTCTGACTTGAAAAGTTTAATATCTAACCCCTTTACATTTTGCAAGGGAAGCTGCTTATAGTTGGACATTTTGCATATCCACTCAGTGGGCCAACATCCTCACATACAGTGGCTGAATCAGAAAGATGGATTCACTGTCTAACCAAAATGTTCTGCTCAACATAAGGACCCTTTATTCTGCTCATGTTACCAATTTTTTTAAGCCTATTTGTTGTATCTGTGGAAGCACTAACCTATTTTGTCAATAATATTATTCTAATGATGGAAGGAAAAAATGGTACAATTTTTAGGAAAATAAACATTTACAAAAGGACTGGCTACAGGGAAGGAAATAAAGCAACATATAAATAATGATTACGTAATATCATTTAATAGTCTCAGTTACTGCTCTTCCTTCACTCATAAAATGTTCTATCCAGTTTTGTTCCTTCATGCAAAATATTCTAACAGTCTATTTATGGGAGAAATAATTCAGTTTACCTCATAACTGCCAGCTTCTTCTGAAAGTGTCTAAAATGCACATATTTGCATAACTCTACATGTTTTCAGGTGCAAAACATTATGGCTTCTGAATCAAAACACCACCTAACAAATGCTTAAGACCATTCTTACCCAAGAAATATCTTCACTGAGGTTGAAAAAAAAGCAGAAGGGGATGATTTTCCAAACTGAAGCTTGACACATATGCGTTTTAAAAAATATTCTGTAATAAAGTGCAAATAAAAAATTAGGACATTTTCTTATTGACATAACTTGTGCTGTCATGATTTCAAAATGCCTCATTGAACGGAGGAGCCTGTTGCTACAGATAATATGCAGATGAAGTAGGAAGCAGACATATCTCACACCTGCTTAAGCAAAGCAGACTGTACCAAAATATACAGAAATAGCTGCATGGAAGCATTAAGTACCTTACCAGCATGACAGTGAAAGAGTAAGTTTAAACTGGTGAGTTACATGATGAGAATACCGAAGTTTGAAGTCCTCACACCTAGCTAGATATATGCTTTTGCTGTCCTTTCAATAATTTTCTCTGCTTTTATCTGTTCTGCTCATACAGCACACACCAGCATGAAAAACAATGGCTCCATTCTGGTCAACAGAAAAATTTAAATAATTACTTTACAGGTGAAATAAATGTTTCTCCAAAGGATGTGGTTTTTATGGTTGTATCTGTTCATTCAGAGTCACCATTAAGGTCATAAAATTGTCAGCTCACTTCTGTCAAGATTTGCAAATGAAGGATTAACAGTGTGAGTGCCCAGACTATTGGAGAGTGCAGAGATTTCTCAGTATTGACACACCTGGGTAAAAGACAAATCACTGGAAGGTACTAAACACATGCTTCTGTAAAACAAGCTTATTCAAGACAAGGCAAGATCTGACAACTTTCAAATAATTTCTTAAAACTACATCTCTAACACAAATCACAAACCAGAAGTTCAAATTCTGATTGTATAAGAGTGAAAGATGCTTAACAAAGTCACACGAAAGCTACTTTTCACACACGAAAATTTAACTAAGTGCAGAAAATCAGGAGGGGTTCCTCTTCAGTGATACAATGTTATGTTAATTTATTAATCCCTTTTCTTTTGCTAACCTCATCCCAAGGACATTATACCCTCAACATCCTTAAACAGGTGAAGGAGACTAACTGCACCATGCGTGTGGTAGCTAACAAAATGATTCATGAATTGCCTAAGAAAAAGCAGACTTAAATAGATGGTATGCAACAGAGAAAAACAGTTGACAAAATATGGATTTTGCAAGCATCCATTAATCAAATAAATGCAAATATTTAGTTAGAAAATTGTCTTTCACAAATGAAAAAGAGTGAACAGTATTCTCAAACAACACAAGTTGAGCATTTGGCTTGACATCAATTACTGTGAAATGCTCAGTGTGGTCTTTATTTATATTCAGGGCATCTTCCTTTTTCTGGAGTGCCATTCCTGTTTCTAGGACCATCCAGAGAGGCAGGTGCAGTGCAAAGGAAATAGGAATAGTTCAGTCTGCTCCTTGCTGTCTTAGCTGGTATTTGGTTGTGCCGTTACCTTATGCTAGGAAAAACAAATCAAAACAGGACATTTTGCCAGCAGATGATTTCATAGTTAAAGGAGAGCTAACAGTTGTGAGATGTATATCAGCTCTGCTTGCTTGTACTGCAGATGTATCCATACTTTCAGTCATATTAAGTTTTTTTGGGGTTTTTTTTACCGTAATGTGGTATAGGCGTCCCAATGGTCAGGATTCCCTGTGCCAGCAAATTCTAAAAGATGTTCTTAAAATAAATACATGATGAATGACAAGCAGCAATAGAAATCCATATGCTACCCAGAGGATAATGTAGCAGTGTTTCCTGAACAGCCTCCATGCTCCTTTATGGCAGAGATTAGATGGAAGCAGAATTTAATCTGCCTGGCAGCAATTATAAATGAAGGATTCATCAAAAATTTGGCTGTTCAAAATAGAGAATTATGCTTACACATGTGTGTATACTCAGTGGAGAAAAAAGAACTTAAAGTATGTAATATATATGCACTAAAAATTAGTCATTCATTAAAATATATTAGTCTTTTTTCCCCCATAATTTCTTCTTTTCAGCTGGCATTTCTTCTGTATAAAAGTATTAGAAAACTTGTAAAAAATCAAAAGTAATCAACCTCTATTTTTTATATTTTGTCTTTCTGAGAATATCTTTACCTCAAAATGCCTCCAGTAAAAGCTCCACAAGATTGTCATGTAATCCATATACATAAAACTTGATTTTAACAGACACGAAATATATGTAAGATATTTTAAGTGTTTCAGCTTTTTTGATTCAATATGCTAGAAATGTTAAGTATTTTTAAGTATAAAAGTCAAAAAAGGTCGTTAATACAAATTTAGATTTAATAAAACAAAATACAAGGTCTAAAACTTACCAAAAATTTATTTTTTGAAAATATATTCTTACCATTTCTTTAAAACTTGGGCCTTGTTTTACAATACATAAAATTTAAAGCTGAGAAAGTTGCTTTAAAAGAAGGTTTTTTTAAAATTTAGGTCCTTATTTCAGTCTCTATTTTGTTATTTATTGTTACCTCTTTCAATTGAGGAAACAAAATTTAAATCACATGCTCATATTTTTTTTAAAACCTATTTATTTTCTGTCATCTTCATATACAACCCTAAGAGCTCTGTAAGTTTCTGTTGTTTCTGAATTTTTGATACCATGAGCATTCACACAGGAGTGTGATGTACTATTCTGGCCTTGTACCAGCTCTTGTTAAACATGCAGCTGGAGCATCTCTATATTCCATTTGTTCACAAAAAAGCATTGCTATTTATGATTAACATAAAGAGCCAACACTAATTAAAGGAACTGGTTAAAACAATATACAGACCTGTTAGTCTAAGCTCAGTTCCTACAAAAACATTCAGGACAGAAAAAATTGGAGGAGAGACCTGCCTTAAACTCTTAAAGTCTGAAAGAGTAAAATAATTTTTAGATTATCCTGCAGGTCAAATGAAATTTTATATGAACTCTATCTATAGGTTACAGTTTATCAAAAGACAGAACTGCAACTGCACCTGCAGAAGCAGAAGAGCCTTTTCTTCATGTAATACAGGAATTCGAGCACCATCAATAGAGGTGGGTGCTCAGCCCACAGTAGGTGTTTTCATGTGGCTTCTTCTCCCTTTGACCACTAATTCTGTAAAACTACAGAAGCAAGCCAATGACAAGATCCAGCAAAAGAAAGCAGAAATGGCCAAAGCAGGTAATTTTTCTTTGGCTAAAAATATGGTTAGATGTTTGGTTCTAACTTATCCTTCCGTTATAGCGGTTTGATCTTAGCTTTTCTTGACACTGATATCAGTCACCCTTTTCTCCACTCTGCACCTTTCTTGTCCCTCAAAGAGAGCTGCAGAAGCAATTTGGAGCTGGGGAAGGAAGTGTGCAGCCATGAGGCTGCTTTCCAGTGTCACCATCGAAGGTATTCACAGTACTGCAAAGTGCTAAGAGCACCATCACCATGTGAGATGTAAACCCTCCCATAAACATTAATAACTCCTCCCTCCTTGCTTCCAGCAAGAAATTATGGAACTAAGGCAACCATCACATTTGCTGCCATCACATTGTTCACACTACTTTTTTATGTTATGCCTCATCATTCACCCTGTTGATTCAGATTATAAAACTCTCCAGAGGTGGGACCATCTGGTATTCTCTGTAAAGAACCTATCACAATAAGATCTTTTTCTGGGCTGGCACACACAATCATAACAAAAACCCCCAATAATAAATAGTTTTATCTCACCAGTTGATTTATTTTTTAATTCCCAATGGACATTTTGCTGTAATATAGAGATTCAAAACAAAAGGGAAAATGAAAAGACATAAGGAACAAATTCAGATTATCCTCCACCTAGTCACCTTTTATCCTGTGAAGTCTCCTATCTTCTAGTTATGCAATAAATAACAGCTTTAATATACTGGTTGGATTAAATCAGATATGAGTTTATTTCGTCCATTTTTTACATACAGAAGTGAATATCTAACGAAAACACATAGAATCCACACTGAAAAGTAGAGTCATGAGTAATTAATTACAGCATAAGGTTAGACAATAATATAATTTTGCTAATTACAAGCTTGGGGCCGATTTTTCAGTGCAGCGGACAACAGCATGTGTTTATTCCCCATAATAACAATAATGGGATACATCATTAACCCTATTTTATTCTTTCTTAATTTTTATAATACTAATAACAAAGATCATTAACCTCTGTTCTGTTTAACATCTAATCAGCCATTTTAGTTAAATAAATATAATATGAAACATTAAACATGGCTTTGTTTAGCTAGAGTTCCTCTCAGGAGGGGAAATTCTCCTAATGTTATATTAATACCAGTTGACTCAACAAGTGTTAAAACACCAGGGGCAACATGGTAAAAGATCCATTGCAACACTCAGTGTTTAAATGAAATCTGTTTAATCATAATTATTTGATAAACATTTTCTTAAAGAGAGGGCAATTTTTCTGTTAAAGCATATATTGAATATATTTAATAAATTTTCCTTTTTCATTCATTCTGCTGTGTTCTGGAATTCAAATATCACTTAGATTCAGTTATTTATAGATGCAAGATTTTTGTTCAATATTATAAATCATCCTTCATTACAAAGGTAAGAGTAAAATCTACCTCTGATAGTGAAAGTAAGCTAAATTAAGAAGGGGAAAAAGAATATATTTCTGGTCAGGGAGTCCATTTTACATAAATGTCCCAAGGTGCAACACAATAATACAAGTAAAACCATATAACCAATATTTTGAATCACCATTTCTAGTGACTTAAAAGAGATAAAAGAGGAAAATAATGATATATTAGTAAGCAAGAGGTATGGTTTTTAATTTCAAGCTTGGATTTATTTGTTTACAATGAATAAGGGTATAATATATATATATATATATATATATATATAAAATATATATATATAAATAAGAATATATTTGTTTACAATGAATAAGGGTAACATTGAATAAGACCTTAGTTTTTTAGGTGAGTAACCGTAGCAAGGTAGTAGGGGGATGTAAGCTAAAACAGGGATGAAATGACATAATCTTGGAAATTACAAAAAAATTTGTACTAAAAAAGGTTAGAGTAGTTCTGAATGTTGCTGTCGAAACCACTGGACCCCAAGTCTTTTCTTGTATTTATTTATGTATGAGTGCTGCAAGCCAAGATCATCTTTTAGAGTGATGTCATGTACAGATCGATAACCAGTTGATTTGAAGAGAGCATCTGTGAAGCCTACACATTTAATATAAGGGTTATGGGATATTACTTATTTACAAGTGATCCAACAGGAATACATAACCATTTGTCATTTTAAGGCCATAGAGAGTTCCTAAATGCTCAGATCTATGGGAACATGTTGACACTAAAATCCTATTTGATTTTTGATGAATATCTGTTGGGTCTGTATGCAGTACCTCTCTGCCTTAAATTAGATATATTGATTTTTTTTTTTCACACTTTTGCAGAACTTCTATAATATTTATTCCCTATTAGGCACAAACAGTCCTCTTCCCCACAAATTAAACATTCAGAAAATAAAAAAAAATGTTATAAGTTAGAATTAGAGCAGAATAAGAAACTGGCATCATGAAGTACAAACCTCTATTTTGAGCTTCTTTCTGCTATATTTAGGAATGTTAAAGATAGCACCTAAATTTGAGCTAAGCTATGAATCACAAAATAAAGTTTTGCCTGTTTCTCTACATTTCTTGAATTTAATGAGACTTGAAACTAATTTCAGTCTAACTTTTAAATACTTGCACTGCAAGTCTTGTATATTATGAACAATTTCAAGTATGGCTTTAGATTAGGAAAGACAACATTTTCAATTATATCAACATAAGAAGACACTGCTTTAATTCTGTCACAAATATTTACACTACTACAAACCTTATGAGAAAGGAAATAGAAAAAAGACATTCTGTCTAACTCAAAGATACTATTTAGTTCATTTAAGATACCATTCAGCTGCCACTGAGGTAGAGTTCTTTTCAAGGTAGTACTGCTTTACCCTCACATGAGGTTAAAAATATCCTATCCCTTTACTGCAATTCCTTGGTCCAAAATGTTTTTTCCAAGAAAGCATGAAAACGGTGTTCTTACTTTCACCAAACAATCAAAAATACACATAGCATTCCTCAAAATTGTCATTAAAAGTACAGTTAGGTGATGCATTTAGAAAGAACAAAGAATTAGAACTTTCAGTGCATTTCTAAAACTAGAGAAACATGGTTAATGCATATTTTTCCTGTGAATGAGATTCCCTTAACTGTAGATTGTCAGTTTTGCACAAAAAAGGGACATACCAGTTTTTCTCTAGCTCTACCATTTTATTGCTAATTATTCTAAACACTATTATAGGGAAAAATAATTGATCTTCTCCAACTTTATGTACAATATAATTTTATCCACAGCTTATAACTTATGTAAGCAGACAACCAACTTAGAAGTCATCAAATGTCTAGAAGATCTTTATACATGACTGTAGTAAGCCAAACACAAGCTGATTTCTGAGATTCTAAGGGTTCTTGGTTTTCTTAATTTTAATGGAATTCATACAAATACTAGGAGATAACTTTATGCAGAACCATGACTCTGTGCTAGCCACTTTCCATTCTCCCACTACTCCACACAGCTACTGCACTGGAAAAAACATCAAGCTACAATAAAGCTGAAGAACAGTCATGTACCTGTCACCTCCTCCTTCTTTTTCTTTCTTAAAAGAATAAGAGTTGCAATCTCCACCTTGAACTGGACAGTTTTTCTCACTGGTTAGAACTTTGTGAACAGCCTGTGAGAAAAATACTTAAAAGCATTTTATTACAGGTTACAAAAGAAAAATATTACAAAAGAAAATTATTGTGATTTCTGATTTTCTTAGGAGGAATGAAGGAACAAGAGTTTCTACTTAACAAAATGAAAAGATAAAGTAAACTTCAAAAGTTTTTTACAAGAAATTAAATATTTAGCAAGCATTATGGATTTAGTTGGTGAGTTGGAATTTTTTTCTGGTTTTTTGTTTGCTAATGGTCCAGCATTCTTCTGTAACACCATACTCCCTCACCTTTGCATTATAAGAGAAGATTATGAACAGCTGTCTGATAGAAGAGTGGTTTAGAATGCTTTGTTTATACTGAATTTCAAAGAAAGAAGAAAGGATTAAGAGCTGTCTGTGATTTAATACAACCCCAAGCTCTATCAGTCAACGTTACTCACTATTAATGTGAAAAACCAAAAGGCAACAAAGCCTTTACAACTAGTATCATTTAATTAATCTCTGTCTCTTGTAAAAATACTGTTGCAAGCTTTCTGAAAACCGGAACTTATGAATAAAAGGAAATTCTAAGTGTTCTTGAGACTTTACTGTTGTCAAAAACTGAGAATTAAATGTAGAAATTATATATGCATAAATAAAAGAGCTTTTCAACCAAAAAAATACCAGAAAATTAAAAGCATTATGTAAACCACATTTTATAAATAAAATTGTAAACCACCAAATTTTATAATAAAATAGTTTTTAGGATATTTTGATTGATTCTTATTGCTGAAAATCACACTTAAAAAAATAAGTCGTACATTAAATTATACAATATACCCCCCAAAGAAGGGGTAATTCAGCATGAAGACAATCTGTCTAAATGGTTCTCTGCATGAACCAGTACTCATTGGTTAGTTAACAAATGGGGATACGTATGTCTGCGCTTGCAAGCAGTTAATATTTTTGCTCTAATCCTGGTAAGTATCGCTATTTGGATCAGTTCTCTCTAGGAATAAAAGACAGCAAAGTGGGTATGTCTACACATCAAGTGCAATTTGCTTTGTTTACACATAGCCATCTGTAGTGGAGACATACACACAGCATCTAGACTATTTTTTAACAAGAATTATAGGATGACATAAATGACCAGTTTCTCAAGGGTCAGTCTCAACATCAAGGTCAAAGATTACATGATTCTCATTGTAGAAGATAGTGCAAAACCTTGCAAGTACATACATTTCTTCTCAGTCCTGTTTGCCCAATTGTTTTAAAAAGATGTGTAACAACCAGAAAATGTATTTTATACTACCTGAGAAGTCCAGTTAGGCATGAAGTGTGCTTCTCTGTCTTCACTTCTCCACTCATCCATGCTCTTTGTAGAGAATGCTTATTTCTGCCTCTGCATTTTCATTCATTAACTTGGATGTGCCCTTTACACATACAACAAAGCTGACAAGCAGGTGGAATTGGATTTCCCACATAGCATCAAAATTGTAGTCCTGGTTTCCAAAATAAGGGCAGATGAAAGGCAAGCAGCCCCCCTGCATGATTTTTCTATTGTAGACTAAAATACAAAATACTGAGACGAAATCTATGAGCATCAATTATCACAGAAGATTCATAGAAGGACTGATGTGCAGCATCAGTATCTTGTGTTTATTTTAATAGGTATGTGTTTCATATTTAACAGCAAATTTACAAAAATGCAGTATTCATACTGATAAAGATGGAGTTTGTACAAAAAGAACCTAGTGTTAGCAAAAATTGTTTTCTTTGTTAAATGATTCCATACTTGCTGAGGAGAGGAAAGAACTGAAAGTGGCCACAAAAGGGGGAGTGATAGAAATTGCACTAAACTCCACTACCAGCAACTGCTGAAATAAGTTTGTAGCAATGGCAGGAGTAGAGTTTTAGGGTTTATTGCAAACACTGTTACTATTATCATTCAATAGAAGAATATAAATGAAAGAAATCATACATTCTAAACCCGTGAAAATGCAAACCTACCTTCCTGTTTACACAGAATGAATAAAATACTTCTTAAACCCTTTTTGTTCAGTTTCAGGGGTTTTTTTCAGTTTTTGTTCAGGTATGTAATCAGGTGTTTTTAATGTGATACATTGTTTTTATTTGCTTACTCTCTTAAATCCTTAGTTTAGTAACTTGTGCATTTGACCTGAACAAGCCACAACTGCTGAGCTTAATATCTTCTTTCTGCGTGATAAATCCTTTTCCATTTATTCCACTAAGGGCAACTCTCATGCATACCTTTGAAAGGATCAATTTCCAGATCTCAGTATACAATTATTCACTTTCTTCCAAAAATCTATGTAGGTTTATGAATTTTCTTGCATAAAATTCAATCTTTCTACTGTGTAATTTTTTTACATCTCCACAGTCAAAACTGTATGTGTTGATGTTCATTCTTTTTATGGTAGGTTATAAGTTTCATGCATAATATTAATCCTTCAGATAAGCATGTCTCCCATCTCTGCCCTTTAAGAAAGAAAACAGTCCATAATTTGCAGTGTCTTCTCAAATGAAGACCTCCTATTTTTAATTGTAGTAATGCATATGGAGTAGGAATTAGGAAGTTCAACGTCTGTTTTGCCTATGTATTCTTACTGTATTTGTTGCAGCCTTAATTTTGTCTACATGTGAGTTAAAATACAATTATTTTCTTTATGTTTCCTATTTACTTCATCAGAGTTGTACTCCTGTCTTGAGCAGACTGCAGATGAAAATAATGCATTTCATAGTACTGAAATTTTATTGAAATTTATATACTTAGAAAATTACAGTTAACTTGGCCTATAAATTGAGAACTCACTCAGTACATTCCTCCAGGCAAATTTACTAAGTTCTCTCAGAAGTTATTTCACTTGGTGGGAGGGATTGTTAAGCAGTTCAGGAAACCTACTTAGGGATTATTACATTGAATTCACCTAAAGGGAGATCAGAAAATTTTATAAATTATTTGCGTATTATTTCATATTTATTGTTATTTTGAATTTTGTGAATAATATTCTATATTGTGAAATAAGAGAAATTTCCTAGAAATTTTGTGGCTTTGCTTAAAGTTCCCCATCAGTAATCTGCATTAACTCTGTACTGATGAACAATGTGGACAGAGATTGAGATCTACCCTATCATTGCATCCAGAAGTAAAACATCCAGAAATTAAAATGTTTCTAAATTGATATGACATTATAGATGTTAAAGATGAAGCTGTGAAAAATAAAAGTATTTCTCTCTTCTTGGTAGGGTAGCAAACACAAGTAACTCACAGTCACACATAGTAAATAGTGTTTATGAAAAAAATTTCATGATGCAAGTATTAAATTCAAGAGCTTAAAATTACAAAAGAGTGTTCTTAAAAATATGACTACAGATCAAATTTTCCTCTAATTCTTAAAGTTAGTTGATTGTTTCATCTCACAGAAGAAGATATTTCATTACTTAGCATTTCCCTCCTTTCTATTTTTATTATCATTCTGGTCCTGAAGTATCAGATAAGCAACAGTAATTAACCATAGTTGACAAAAAGTTCTTTCAAATCTTGGGCAAAGTCTATAAATAGACACAAATAACAGAAAAAGCTCCTTCTTCTTCTTTGAAATGCTGTACATAATGACCTAAATAGCACATGTGGAAGTAATTTCAGTATTTTATACTTGTAGCTCTTTATAGATGCGCCCTTTGGGCGCAATCCAGCAAAGCTTTGCACATATGCTTAAGTTTATGCATTTTGAGTAGTCCCAAGGCTTTTGTTTGTACTGTTTGTACAAATGCCACATGATTGTTCTCTTTCATGTAATACCTTTAAGTAAAAAAAGAGAGGGAAAGAAAGAAAAGAGGCTCCCTTAATCTTGGTCCATGCTAGTTTGAAACTTCTGATATTCATAGTTGTTTAAAGTTATTGTAAAATTTTGGGGGTTTTAAGAAAATGAGAGGAACTGTTTTATGTCTAATTATGGGAAAAATCAGACTTGATTTTAATGAATTTTCTGGGTGTTATTCAAACTAATTTAACTAACTGCAGTATTTACCTAGCAACTCTATGAGAACAGACTTTGTGTGATATTTCTTACGCTGTTTGAGCCAGTGTATGTAAAAGAATGCAAGAACAGCACTTAATTTTACCTTGGCCCTTGACTTAGAGAACCAAATACAACTAGGAAGTGCAGAGGAACAAGAAAATAGGAAATATTTTTTGAAGCCTTTGACAAGTTCACTTCTGCTTTAGTTTGAATTCTGGGCAGTAATTCAGGCTATCACTTATTTTAGCCAAATCTGGAGGCCAAACTTTTGCTGGTTTTGTTCAACCTCTGCCCTTTCTTCCTGTCCCACAGTCCCCAGTTCACACGCTACCTGTGAATCTATTTTGACAGCTGTATTTTTCCAACAGGAAATATAGAACTTTTTCCAACTTTACACATATGTGGTAATTTCAGACTCAGAACATGCAGCTCCCTCTCTTACCTCAATATGCCTCCCATTCTATTCAGTTATGCTGGTGCAGGCTCAGCCTAGCGCACAGCAGATAATCTCATCGGTGTAAAAACACATTGAAGACAAACAGTGTATCTAATTATTTTTGTATATTGCCTAAATTTGTAATATATTGCCTTGGGTGCATCTTGGAGTCAGGGAAAGGAAGTTAAAAAAACAGGCTTTTCCTCTTGGAAATCTCTTTCAAAGGTTTTAGACAGCTTTTGGTGTAAAGTAAAAAGATGTTGCAGAAGTGGTGGGAAATGAGCAGTGATTTTAATTTACTTTCATGTTGTTTCCCCACTAAGTTCAATCTAAGGTGAAACATCGTGTTGATGTCAAATTTTGCTTCAAGCAAAACAATAGAAGAGCTCTAAAATTAATGTAGGTGTCCAGTCAGAGGCCTTATACAACCATTAATGGCAGTACCAGCTTGAGATAATGCATTATAAGCATGAAAAATTCAACAGTCATTGCTGTGTTCTGATCTCTCTCCCTTTTTCTTACTTTGTTTCCTACAGGATCTGCTGCACATTCCCAAACTGGTCTTTCTGCTAGTTTACCCCAAAGAAATGCACCGGATCTGGATCATTATGACTAATGAAATTGCTGAGAAGTGATTTTTTTTTTGTCAAAATATAATGCCACTCTAGAACTTTCACCATACATTAGGACTCTGTAACAGCGGCTTATGGTTGCCTGAGGCATAACTTTGATTCAGCTTCACTCCATCTTTAGCCTCCCAGTTCAATGCACTATCATAAGATGAGCTGAATACTGAAATTCATTGCAACTGGGAGATGAATGATATTTTATAGCTATACACTGTAAAATTGTTAGGTCTTTTGTTATCATCTATTGATTTTCAAAAAAAGTGAAAAAAGTCTCTGAACCCATTTAGAGCACAAAACCAAATATAACAGCATTAAGGCACAGAGTGCTGCATTAAAATGAGCATGTTCATAAGCTGTGCACACTGTTCTCCAAATTCCACTGTTAATTTTCAACCCACATGTTGTGGTTTAAGGTTCAAACCTGTGGACGCAATTACTGTTGGTCAGTATGCTTTTTATGTGACAAATGACTTGGCTGACTTAAAATCACATCTTATAGTCTCCAGAGGACAAGATGCTCTTATACATGAGCTTTAGGCTCCTGGATATTTCACACAGAGCTTTAACAAAAGAAACACCTGAGGTGTATTGATGTTTCATGTAATGAAATCTTTCATAAGAGAAAAAAAAAAAAAAAAAAGTAACTGTTCCGGACACAGGTGTACATAAAAACATTTAATTTAAAGTCAATAGGTTTGCCTCACATTAGCATTTACAGGTCTAAAGACAGGAATAATTTGGTTTCCTTGAATGTGTTGTTATTATTATCAATTCCTGCAGCCTCACAATAAGTTTTCCATAAATTTAAGATTAACTATTATTTTCTCACCTATAAATAAAATATAATCATCTTAAAAATCAATGAAGGGAAAACCATCAAATCCATTAACCTGACTAAGAATTCCTTCAGGCCAATAATATGAACTGCACTGCACTGGATCTTTCATTTTATTGAGCTATATCTCTTTGTATGGCAACCAGCAGGGAAAAAAAAATCAAATCTAAAATCAAAGACTAAGGGGTTTTGTTCTAGAAACCAGTGAGGTAAGGATTGAATATTTTTTATGCCTGGAGTTAATTTTTTTCACCATAATTTGCAATCAGACACAATAAAAAAAAGATATTGCCCCTGGAAGGAAGCAACTTTATTACCATTCGAACTATTTTCTGTACTTTTTATCACTTCTAAATCCTTTGTTTTTGAATTCACCTCCATAACCTTGCAACAGTAAACACGTTTACTTGTCTTTGCTGACTGTCAACCAATACCATCTGCTCTTTGGAGCCTTAAAAATAGTAACACATATATGGGTCACAACTGTAGTCTCTAGATAACCATGTAGCAGATCCAGGTGATTAATTTTTCCACAACCTTTATCTTACTCAGGGGCAGACTTTTGCTATGACTTTCCCTAGTGAAAGTTTCTCATAAAATGTGAAATTAACAAAAATGCAATCTTACCAAAGAACAGTGTTTCATAGAGGACCCATGTCAACTAACAGAAGGGGTTGTTAGTCAGCTGCCTTGTTTGAACTTGATCCAAAGGCATTTCTACTCTCTTTCATAAACAGAAGTGATTCAAGCCATAAAACTGTGAAACTGGGACAAATCAACAGGGGTCTTCTTTTCTGTAAAAGAGAAGAAAAATAGTGGCATTAGCTGCTGCTTTCAGGATGTCTTGGCAGGGCTGCTTTTTTTAAATACCACTTTTTCTGTCTGTGAGTTGGTATTATGCTTATACTGTTTCTCATGATGCACACATCCAAGCTTTTAAACCCCTGACCATCCAGGACAGTTTGATGAGCTAATTGTCAAGATTATGATATGATATGTTATGATATGATTTGATTTATATGATATGCCATAGTGATCTATTTCAAACTCAGATTAGATGGAAAATGCCAATGTTAAAAAGGCTAGTAAAATCATCCAAGCAAGCACTGATTTCCTCTTTGACTTTGTATGCATAAATTGCATACACGTGCACTATCATAATCCCTTCAACCTTCTTTTAAAGACACAGCAGAAAATATTTGCTTAATAATAAATGGAATCCTAATTTTCTTCTGTTCTTATCATTTCATGTGTCACAGAGGTCTTGTTTATAGAATGCTATCCAAGTTCTACTTTAAAGATAGAATTACTTGTTTTGCTATTAAATTATTCCCATAATCTCTAATTATTTTCTGTTAATAAAAAATTCATTAATTTCTGTATTAATATATGTTTTGCCACCCTTAATTCTGCAGGACAAAGTTGTATAAAGGTTTAATTACGCCTATAAAATCCTTTAGATATAACCAGTTGACAAAGTGTGAGGTGAAGATTTGATATAGCCACACTCAGACTCCTCTGAGAAGGATTTCAGAAAGCAAAGGGGTCCTTTCTGCACCTCATGACTTAAAGGGAGGGATTCACTAATAAACTTGTCTGAAGATCCCACTCTGCCCACAACAAAGTGAAAATAACCTATTTAGGAAATAGATTTTAATATGATTTTAGTTTTAATTCTTTCAAATGCTTTTACTTTTTTTTTTTTTTTTTTTAATTAAAGTTCTACTGTCTAAAAAGGATTAATTCATAGCAAGTGAAAGGTAAATTTGGAATGTGAACTGTCATACTCATTAACATTTCTGTACTAATATATTGAAAGGTTCTTTCCAATAGAAATTATAAGGACTAGAAAAAAAATGCCTTATTTTGGCATGTCCTTCTCAATAAACTATTTGTTTTTACTGACAAAAATATTCAGAGATTTAAGAAATTATTTTAATTTGGTTGTGCTTGGAGGTACATACAAAGAAGCACTTCAAAAGGTATTATTTTATGAAAGTGGTATTCATATAATTCTCTGTCACTTGTCAACAGTAAAGAACTGAAATAAAGGATCGCCATTGTTAATTATACTACAACAGATGTTTTCTTAAAATTTCCTTTTCTTCCCCCTACAACTTCAGAGACAAAATACAGGGCAAGTTGTCATTAGAAGCTAAAGTAATATAAATATTTCCTCTTCCTTAGCTTGCCCATGAACATGTGTTAATGGACATACACACTGTGCTGTGCCTGTAACATAGTAAAAGACCTCATAGCTAATAACAGGATTCATCTAACATTCTTTTGAATGACAATATCAAAATCAGGAATATATACCCATACAATAAACTGAATTTAAAATGTTATTTGGTTGCTGTTGTGGTAGACATGAGGGATGAAATTTTGATTGGGAAGATAGAAAACTTAAATCCTCTTGTGTTTTCAGGAGATGGGTAGAATAAGAATTCCACTGACTTAATCTGGAATCTTCCTTCCAAACACATGAATGTAACTATATAAGACTACATGAGTTTGAACATAAGAGTTTGTGTGTACACTGTGGGAACTGCACTCTGAGACTAACCAGAAAGATGGACACTGCTCTGATGTCCAAATCAAAATGTGACATTTGAATTTACAACAGTGTCTGCTGCCAAAAAAAAACCCCAAAATAAGCAAAAAAATCAGAAATAGGATTTATACACCAAATAAATAAATGCATAAATAATAGTAATCCTTATAAATTGTAATTCCTATAAATGCAAAATATTTTTAATATTAATTAATAAAATTAATAATACAAAACTAGTAATTTTGTAAATATTCATTTTCCATTAAAAATTTAAAACTTTTACAGTGGGTATGTTTTGTAATGGACTGTAAATATTTTTGTGGTCATAAATGTTCCATGAAAATACTGAATTTTCTCAATCCCTGGGGAGTTTGAGCATCACCAAGAATGAGACTTACACCTTCACAGTAGTAAGGGAAGAGTAACTGGAATTTGAGCTTGATAGAAGCTTGATTTCAGGCAAGATTAAGGGAGCAACTGTCACAGAGTGGAATCCTCAAGTTTATTAGTGAATCCCTCCCTTTGAGTCACGAGGTGCAGAAGGGACCCCCTTGCTTTCTAAAATCCATCTCAGAGAGGAGTCTGGGTGTGGCTGGGTCTGATCTTAGACCCAAATTTTGTCAATCATTTATTATGTTTGTGTTGGTTTTGGCTGGGGTAGAATTAATTGTTTTCATAATGGCTGGTACAGGGTGAACCTTTAGATTTGTGCTGAGCACGGGGTTAATAACACAGAGATGTTTTTCTTATTGCTGAGCAAGGCTTGCAGAGAGCCAAGGACTTTTCTGCTTTTTGTACGGCCACGTTGGCAGGGAAGTTGGGGCTGCATGGGCAGCTGGGAGGAGACACAGCAGAGACAGGTGACCCCCACTGACCAAAGGGAAAATCCAAACCACGTGACATCATGCACATCATATAGAGTGGGAGGAAGAATGAGGAAAGGGGGGATGTTTGGAGCAATGGTGGTCTTCTTCCCAAGTGACCATTATGCATGATGTGGCCCTGCTCTCCTGGGCATGACTGAACACCTGCCTGACCATGGGAGGTACTGAATTACTTCCTTGTTTTGCTTTGCCTTTGTGCATGGTTTTTTTATTCCCTATTAAAACTGTCTTCATCTCAACTCGAGTTTTCCAGGTTTTACCCTCCCAATTCCCTCCCAGGTGCCTCTGGTGGGGGAGTGAGATGCAGCTGCATGGGGCTTGATTGCCAGCTGGGGTGAAACCATGACAATGTCTAAAGGACTATATAGATGTAATTGAACCTTTATACAGCTTTGTCCTAGGGTTGATAAACCAAATATCTGCATATGAAAATAAATGATTCATTATGAACGGTGTTGGACTGAAAGATTTTATCAGAATTATGTACACAGTATAGGTAGCTATAACTACTAATACAGAATAGTGTGCTATTTTTAAGCAGTATTGAAGTAAGCAAAAACAATTTTCAAGTAGAGATTGATATTACTCACGTTTACCAACAACTGTGGGCACATCTCTTTCACTCAGCTTTGAGTAACCTTGAGGGCCATCCCCATGCAAAGGGAGGAACCTCCACACACACTCCTAGAAGGGATATGCTACAAGAACCTGCCCTTAAAAAGTGGGACTGGACTTTTATTGTAGGATTGTCAGTCGTATGTTTCAGGCTAGCTCTCATCTCAGCTCTCTTTAGATATCATAATATCACTTCTTTATTCTTTTATCAGGTACTTTAGGAGGTTGGCCAAAACTTTGCCTCAATATTAGGATGTTAAACTTTGGAACTGGTGAGTCAGGCTGATTTCACACCAAAAGCAGCATGAGGACCCTTCTCCATTCACCAGTGATTACTATGTAAATAGGGCAGTTTGAGATATTTTCCCCTACTACAGGCAGAGATCCTGCTACAGTGACATAAAATGACCAATCTGTCATGGGAGTCATTGAACACTTTTTCAGATTCTCTCTCTGCTGGCTTTTGCACTTATTTCAGTACCGGTAACACATTCCACAGCTATTGAAGCATGTCCAGAAGAAGGACACCAAAATTGTCAGAGGACTGGAGCCCCTCTCCTGCATGAAAAGGCTGAGAAAGTTGGGATTGTTCCACCTGGAGAAGAGAAAGCTCAAGGGATACCTTGTAGCAGACTTTCAATACTTAAAATGAATTCATAAGAAAAATGGAAACAGGCAATTTCAAAGCTTATTGCAACAGGACAAGAAGTAATGGTTTTAAACTGAAAAAAGGTATATTTATCTTAGATACATAGAAAGAAGCTTTTGTTAATGCAGGTGCTGAGACACTGGAACAGGTTGCCCAGAGAAGTGGTAGATGCCCCATCCCTGGAAACATTCAAGGGCAGGCTGAGTGGACTCTGAAGAACCTGATTTAGGTGATGTCCCAGCTCATTGCAGGGAGGTTGTACTAGAAGAGCTTTAAAAGGATCCTCCTAACTCAAGGTGTTCTGCAATTCTGTGATTAGTCTCCCAATTATTCATCTTACATTTATTCATTAACAACTTAAAACACCAAGAAATTGCAATTTGAAGCAGCACTGAAGTCACAGTAGATTCCTCCTCCAGATCTGTGTCTCTCTGTACAGATATATATATATATATATATATATATATATATATATATATATATATATTATATATCACAACCATTAACCTAATAAAGATGTTAAATATCCTGGGAACTACACTCCACCAGTATATGCCTCATTCGACTCACTTGTTACATTTACTTCTGATCTTGCAGTATGTTTCCCCTCCACATAATAAACATTGTCTAAACTGTTCATTATGATCATGATTATGATTGTTGTTGTTGTTGTTATTTTTATTATTATTACTATTATTTTGACACCACCATATATGGGTTTTTTCAGAGACAAAAGAAATATTGAAATAAAAAATAGTAAGGCAGTGGAAAAGAGACAGGAGTGTAAACAGATGAAAAGAATGCTTGCAAGTTTTAAAAAAGGATAAATGCTTTAGATTGCAGGTTCTCCCTACAATTTGTTTGGTGTTTTCCTCAGACTGGTCAATAGTTTGTAGTGATAAATACATGTGTTCTGACACAGAATATGGGGAAAGTTGCTTACTTTTGCAAATTAGGTTTTAAAAATGTCTCAGGAGGTAATTTTATAACCACGTACATCAAAATATATGCCATTATTAGAAAAACATTAAAAAACAATGATAAACCTAGCACAAAGAAATTGATACTGGAATAACTGCAAGAGGAATATCAAGGGTTTTTTAAGATGAATGTCTTTAG
Source organism: Sitta carolinensis (assembly GCA_032173965.1). Taxonomy (NCBI): domain Eukaryota; kingdom Metazoa; phylum Chordata; class Aves; order Passeriformes; family Sittidae; genus Sitta; species Sitta carolinensis. The sequence continues at coordinate 15,000,376 of JAVUNC010000006.1, read as the reverse complement.
GGGTAAACACGTGCTTCGTCATTCCTAAAGCAGCATTTTAAAATAATCCAGTAACATAATAATAGTACAACTTCACTAAATTTTGTCATCACCCTGTTTTGATAGCAAAACTAGTTGCACTGGTGCAAAACCCCAAAAGTTTACTAGTACCCTTCCTCTGACACCTATCCTTCCTTAATGTGTCCCCAAATGTTGCAGAAATTCACCATTCACTTTCCTTTTACTGGATATTTTCAATATAAACGTTAATGTTCAAACATTAATTCAGATTTAAAACAACAAGAATTCTTAAAAATCTCACTTTCCAATTAACTTAAATTAATAAAATTAATTTTTAAGAAATTTAATTTTAATAAGTTTATTTCTTGATTAATATAGTACATGAAACATTGTATCTGAGATAAAAATTTTGAATGGCTTTATAATTCTTAAAAAAGTTAAGTGAAAATGCTCTTGAACCCAGGATTGGTTGTTTTAGCTCATGAACTAGAAAAGTTAAGAAAAATTATCAGGGATACAAAAGAGTATCTTGGTTCCATTGTGGATATGCTACATTGCAGAAACTTCCAAAATTACTTGGGATATAATAAAGGGCATTAAAAACCCAAAAGTACCACTTCTTTAGGAAGATGACCCTAAAAAAGAACATAGAAGGCATGTCCAAACTGAGCAGAAAGTGACATTCAAAGCCACATCCACCTGTGGGGCTATCAAACACTGCAATATCCCTTAAGACTCTTGTTCCTAAGGCTACGCTACACCTCTCACAGAAATATTAGTAGCAGTAATAGAGGGAAGTAGGAGATTCTTTCCACTTGAGTTTTTGCTGAAATGAGCCAATCAAAAAACATTAAAACTAAACCATCTACAGGCTTTTTTTCTGGTTACATAATGTACTAACCAAAAACTCCAGATCTTAGCTTTTTAGCTGTACCAGACATGAAATTACTTTGATTTACTTGTTATTAAAGACTACTAACTATGTTTTTATATAAACCAGAAATCAAAAGGAATTATAATGAGGGTACTCTGAGTTTTATCTTTTGGGGCAATCTAAATTATGTAGATTTGGTATTAGATGTGAAATGCAGGACATAAAAAAAAATTTCATTTTATTTATGTTGTTGGAATATAAGATCTTCTCATATAAAAAAAACCTTAACAGATTGTAGGGTTTTTTTTTTCTATTTTCTTCATAATTTCATGTTGGCACATCCATGAAATATGACACAATAATTAATTAGCTTTCAGGACAAAATAAGAACACAAGCTTTCTACACTGAATACACATGCAAAAATACAGAGCTATTATCAGCAGCAGAATTCTAGCAAAATGTGTGGCATTAAATAATGAAATAAACTTCAAAATTGAGTCATAAATGTATTTTAAATTATTACTTGCCAGCCTAAAATGATACAAGTTTCATTAATAGAGCTGTTATATTATTTTGCTGCTATGTATATTGACAGAGTATAATTTTATCATTAACAATACTAAGCCAAAATTTAATTTTATAACATCATTTTTTATTGGCAAGAGTCTCCAAATTTTGCTGCAGAACAAATTCTAGCATGTGACATCCAGTCAGTGAATACTCTATCATTAATGTTCCTTTTTATCCTTTCTGTGTGCAAAACTTTGTGGATGTTTATAAAACTATACTGACAAGGCATGATGGAAACAAGACAATGTCAAATATTTGTTTCTGATGTGACACCCAGCTCTTCATGCCAGAAACAATTTTCTTCAGAGCTGCTGAAACAACGTATTACAGTCAAATAATATCTTTGGTAAATGCTTAATAGCGACTGTAGCATTTCTATGTGTTACACTTCTGGCTCACTTGTGGATGAACTGCTATATTTTTCATTTTGAGATTTGTCTAGCAGTACTGGGAAAGATAAAATGGCAAGTTACGCAGGCCTGAAAGGAGAGAAAAAAAATTCTGTAATACGAATGATGGAATAAGGAGGCCCCCATAATGACCTACTATTTGGTTGGTTGGATGGTTGTCTTTTCTTCCCTAAACCAAGAACAACCTCTTTTCCAAATATTCTTTTCAGAAATTGTAGTTGCACAAATTGTGAATGTATGTTTTTGGTGTCAGTAATATTTTGAATAAATAAATTTTATAGGGTAAGTAGAAATGGCCTTCAATCTGTTTTAAATATAAAGCCTACAAAATCCAATGTCTTATTTACTCTCCTACAATCCAGACTTACACTGAGTTCATTGAGTGCAGGAGTAGATCCAAAGTTTTAGATCTTATACCTTTCCACTGAACAGCTCTGCATCAGATTCTGGATTGAGAGCAGTATTTACTAGTATATAACAGACCATAAAAATACTTGAAGGTACATGTGTTAAAGCTGTTCCTAACTCAAAAGTGAAAAGAAAAAAAGTACCTCATTCTCCATATTTTCATGTAGTTGCTGATTTTCTGTAATGCAAAGGAAAAGATAACAGGCCATCCAGAGCATCTACCTGTTTGAAATTACTTTATCTTCCATTAGCCTGCAAAACCAAGAAATGTGGGGGAAGGTGTGCATAGGAGGAATACGGACGGGACACTAATGGAAAACTCTGAGAAATCAAGATATACCTTCCTTTAATTAGAAAGATTGAGTTGGTTGTCATTTTGCTAGTTCCCTTACTGGGATCAGAAAGTCTCAACAGAGGAGATGGTGTAAGGCTTGACAACTCCAATCATGATCATGGGGGATGACTAACTACATTGGGAACTAACTTTCAGCATGGGGTGTGTTGAGATTTTCATGGTACATTAAGGAAAACCATATAATATTTGTGCATGGAAATTCTGATTTTAGAAAGATCTGGAGGAAACATGTATTTCTTCTATTTTATGCAGTAGAACGCATGTATGCATATTACACACCAAAAATCCCAAATCCTGCCTGAAATATTTCTGTTGTAGAAAAAAAGTTGTGAACAATGACAGTGGAATCCAGTCTATTCAGAGATACATAAGTGTATTTTCAATAAAGAAGATAGAAAATCCTTTATGTAAAAAATTACAGTGATAAATAACAGTGTACATGCTATTGTATGTATATGTTTCATGTAAAGCTTTCTATCTGATCCAATCTGCTAGCAATAGGTGGCTTTGGAACAAACACAGGTAGTTTTTCAAAGATGCAGTCAACTGCAAGAATTCTATATGTAATTAATTTTGTATTAGAATTCTTCCTATGCAAATTTTATACCATTCCTATTTAAAAAACACGAAACCCAAACAAATAGCAGTATATTTGTATGTAATTTTAAATTTCGATTTTTATAAGCAAGGATTCAATATTCTTCAGTCTAGTGGTAGTGTTGGATAGAAGTTTTTCCATATTTATTTATAATTAGATGTCTTCCTTTGCAGCAAGAAAACAAAGAAGGTTAATGTATTGGTGTAATTTAGCAGACTCTTACAGCTTCCCGTAATTCCCTGAGCTTGTTAGCTGCATGTCTGCATTTTTTATTTCCTTTCCCTCTTCCTGCTGCTGCTGCTGCTGCTGCTGCAGTTAGCAGAACAGAGACCAGTTTTCAGTCCCAGTAGTGAACCAATCTTTGCCATATGCCGCTGTTTAAACTTTAAAGTGAATAAACAATCTCTGCCAGGCTTAATTAAGAACCTCAGTATTCTGTTCTCCAACGCTCTTTACTTTTTATAGTAATTTTTTTTGTTTTTCTGATAGATCAGCCAAACTATACAGAGAAAACCACAGAAACATCCCTTGAAAGAAACCGAACATTATTTTGGTAGGCTCAATCTTAGTTTTCTGTTTTCACATAGCAATCATTCATTATCTTCATTCAAAACCTGCTCTGAACAGCTTTCTATAAAGCCCATCAACATTAATCTATAATATAAAGTGCTAAATGAGCTGAAGCATGAAAGCAGAGGGGTGAAGAGGTATGTTGCACCATAGGACAAATTCACTTTGCACTCATACAATGCAGTATGTGTCCAAAATCCATTGTTTGTTTTATGGCAGCTCTCTACCTGGGCTCAAAAGAGAGCAGGGAATGAAAGGCATCGTGCCATCCAGCGCACCTGTTCAGGCAACTGAGCCCTCCACCGCCCTGCACAGAGTGTCGTAGGGCTTTGAGGTGCTCAAGGCAAAGTTGGGGAGTGTTTCCTTTGAGTTTGTACAGCACTCTATCCAGGCTCATAAAATAACAGGACTAAGCATAATCTGCTTTTCTGGTACGACATTCTTGATTGCAGAATTTTAAGCATTGAAAAGTCTTCCGTCCACTGCCTGACAAACATCACACCTGTTTCCAACCTGTTTGAAATTGAAGTTTTCATCACCACTTGAGAACATTGATACTATTTGACCTTCCCTGAACTCTCTTATTTACTAATTCTGACCTGGAATTCATGATGATTTTCAATTCTACTAATCTGGTTTTGTCACAGGTGTTTCTCATTGCATTTCCATTTAAGAATATCAGCAGTGCTTTAGTAACAGTGACTTTGTTCAGCTAAACACTTTATGACAGCTCATGCACAGAATTTTTATCTCTTTACATAAAACCCCATCAGTGGTGCTGGCTCACAAGCACACCTGGTAAAGCATATGTTTTTGATCTTTAAGTATATCTAGGCAAGCCAAATGAAAGAAAAAGATAAGCTTGAACCTGTGAGAGATAGCACATCCAGAGACCAAGAATCTCTGTTTTGAACTTTCAAAAAACATTTAGTTTTTGAAATATTTTTAGGATTACAAATAAGGGAAACAAAGCCTATCACTGACATTTTTTTTAAGAATAACAAAAATTAAATTCTATGTTAAACTTTCCTTCCTCTATGTTAACAACCATTTTAGAAAAACTGAATCTATATGCTATTTAAAGTCCTTTAAATGAAGAGGTTTTGGAATAATATATTATACAGAGCACCACCAACACACACACAAAACCCACAAACATGCAAACTTCAAAGCTCATAGATTAATTGGGTTTTTCCACCATGTAATTTTAGAGTTTAACATAAATTGAGTTTTTCCACATTACTAATAGTGGTGACTAGTTCAATCCAAGAAAGTGGAATCATGGAAATTTCAAAGCAAATGTAACAGGAAGTTTCCAGATTACTTCTAAGTCTTGCCAAGTTTTTGCATAACAAAGAAAAGAGAGGACTCCTTCCCTAGGGAAAAAGGGAAATCCCTTTTTTAGAGGTTTTTATCCTTAACCAGATGTTATTGTTATAATTTCCAGAATGATAAGCCAGCTGTCAGACAATAAACCATATAACATAAATGGATGAAGTAAAAAAATATCTAAAATTAAGTAACATTTGTTTCAGATAACAGCAATTAGCAAAAGTTGGGCCTGTGCAAACCACTTTGAATTTTCTATGGCTTAGAGATTTTCAGCTCAAAGCACAGATTTAAACATATTCTTACAAATTTGTGATACATCATATCAATAACCAATACATCAGTTAAAATTAAAAGTGTTTGAAATTATGAAAGTTAATGAAACTTCAAAGTACAAGAGACTTAAGCTTGAAGTCAACAGCTGGTAAATCTGAAATTTATTGAGAAAAGTTTATGATTTTGCTGTTCTTGAATCTGAACCCTAACTCTAATTCTCCCTGAAATCATACAGCATGTTTAAAGATAATGAGATTGTATTGTTCTGGTTTGCATGGCAATTGGCAGATTCTGAAGCAATGATGCAGACCATATTCCAAAATCTCAAAGCATGTCACTTGTCTTTATTTAGCACCAGTCTCTGTGATTTTAAACATCCTTTCACCACTTAATCTTCACAGGTCTTTGGTATGAAAGCAGATCAGACCACAATTTTCTGGCCTTATCTTCAATAAAATCATATCAATTAAGTAATAATTTGCCCAAAAAACAGATTTTCTTTGTTCTACAAGCATTTCAAAAGGCTTTGCAAGACTTTGTAGGGCTTCCTTACCTTTTAAGAGAAGAGGAAATAAAGATAGTAGATAAGTACACTAGACTCACAGTAAGTCAGAGGAAAAGGATAGAACAGAATCTAGATTTTTTCATATTTCAGTCCTCTTATTTTCAGAAAAAAAAAAAAAAACATTCTCTGTCTCTGTCTTTTCTGTTGTATCTTTTTATTTCATGTCACAAGTATTTGTGAACATTGCACAACCTGAATATGACAGCCCTTCTTTTAGAGAGACAGATACCAAACACTACTTTATATTACTGGCAGGATTTATCAAAATAGCTCTTCTTACTAAAGTGGAAAAAATAGTGGGTAATTTTTAAAGCAACTAACTTCCTGTATATGGAATCTTATGCTGTCACTTAATGATGGGTGCTTGAAGATACAGCCCAGTGAAAGCCACACTGCCTTCAGAGCCAGAAAGGCAACTGATGGCAGAGATGCCATTTTGGAAAATATCTACTCTGCTTTCTAAAGTTTTGAAAGCTCTATCTTCTAATTACAAAAGCAACCTTAACAAAATAGGTTTCTTCCACTTTACATATACCAATTTATTGTGGTAAAGAAAAATCAGACTTGAAGTTCCTACAGTTCTATCACAAAAGTGCAAGGTACAGGATATTAATTTGGATTAGTTAGATTTAACAACTCCTGTATTACCTGATTTCAAGCATGCAGAATACTTCCCCAGATGACTTCAATGAAAGATGAAGATAGCCCTGGAAACAATGAGATCCAAAGAGAACACTACTTACATACAGACCTTAAGGAGTAATTTTTTATTTCTTAAAAAAATACATCCTTCTGCCATGTATTTAATTTTTGAGGCAACATCATATAGCATATGTAACTCAGCAAGCACAAAAGATTAATAACCTAGCTAACAAAATCCATAGATATCTCCATACCAGTGCTCTGCTACACAGGTAAGACCAAGCAAGAACAGTAGAGAATCTATTTTGCATCACAACACATAACCACAAAGTACTGGAAAATGTGTTCTTTTCCCTTGGTTTAAGAAAAGCAACTCTTTTCATTAACAGCTTTTCACTTAGTATGACTTGTGTGTATTACACTCAAACACTCAGCTGTCATATGAAATGATGGGAACTGACAGTTTGGAATTTGAAAGGTTTGACTCCTTTGAATGTACTAAATGAACAAGTGCTGTCTAATTTTTGTTGAACTGAGCCCAACAAAAATCCCCTACAATGATGCAAGATTTTATTATACCTTTTCAAGTTTAATATGCACAGTGAATATTCAGAGCTTCTCAGCTAGATACTCAGTTAATTCTATGACTAAGAAAGATATCATTAGGTAGGCTTCAGGCAACAGTGAGCTACAAATGGAATTCCTTCCTTATTTTCTGAAACTCTGAGTTTATGATCCATATCCAATGATGAATGGTCTATAAACTCTCTTATGGTCTTTAATTGCATAAACTTTACATTATAGACTTACATTAGCTTGTGAACATTCTTTGCTACAAGATGTAAAAAACCAGTAAAAACAGAAGTTCCCTCAGCTCTTGCATAAATAGAGTATGTAATTCTTCAGTATAATTTGTTCAGTACTTATGCTCTTTGTTTGAATTTGTACTTTTTTACAAATGCAGAGAAATAAGCCTTTACTTTTTAAATCTCAAAAGTTTACATTTTTTAATGCTTTTTTTCCTGAAACTCATGCTGTCTAGTTGGCACTCTGTTTTCTATCAACATGAATTGGTCCTAAACCTGTAAAATTATTTTACCTCATAGCTGCTGCTTATATTGGTGTATTAATAATTGGCTTCCTATACCCTAAGAGCAGCATGCATGCTTCCTGAGCAGTGCTCTCCTCCACTGGCTTCTGCTGACATTTTGACTTGTTTTAGAAAACATTAAATAAATAAGGAATAAAAGTTGGCATAACGTATTTGCTAAGTATTATTGAGAAAAGAGCCTCAGATAGATTGCCTATATATATCCTCTATGGAGATAAAACACAACCACATAGAATTTTGAACAGCAATTTATATGAAAACAAAAAGAGACTTTTTAACCCAGGTTATTAGTAGAACTAAAGGATCTGTCTCTCACAGTGATGCAGGTTTTGCCCCTAAATTACTGTCCACTATCATGGTACCTAGTTGAACTAAGTGCTATACATCACATACATCTCCTGCTATAAGGAATACTGATAACGCTGCTTCAATCCTTGGCTCAACCACTAATCAAGCAGGAAAGTGTTAGGGAAAAAAACCCCAAACAAACATAATTTCAAAAATTAAATGGCTATATTTGGTACTGCAGATGCTTTCAGCTTGGAGGAGAGAAGGTTCTGAGGATCCCTTTACCACAGCCTTCCTGTACCTAAAGAAGGCTACAAGAAAGCCAGAGAGGGACTTGTGACAGAACATATAGTGATAGGACCAGGGGGAATGGCTTTGAACTGAATTTTTGAATGAAGATTTGTAGACAAACAAAATGGTTTTAGTTAATTAATTAATTGCGTGAATTATAATGCATTGAAAAATCAGCATAAATCACAGTTATTGAAATTAAACAGAACCATCTCTTATGGAGAAATGGCTGCTATGATTTTTTTCCCATCATGTTTTGCATTTCTGCTTAATCTGACTAATAGCATATCTTTAATTACATATCCACTACCAAATAATGGTGTCCATATCAAATAGATTTGAGACTCACATAATTCTGAGTCTTGCAATAGTTTTGCAAAAGAAGATATTATTTAAACTTTAATAAACTCAAAAAATACCATTAATTTTACTCCTATATATACTTTCAGCATAGTGTGCTAATGGGTATTAAGCAGGCCAAATAAACAAACTCCATCTCACACAAGATCTCTTCAGTATCAACGATCATAACGTTAGTACGTAAGACAGTAAAAACATTCTTGGAGTATTATTTGACATAAAGATGCCTCAGTATTGCACAGAAGACAAGCATGTTATAGTCACGATTTAATTCTCATGTTGCATTAGAAAATTTGAATGTTTTGGTTAGCTACAAAATAATTTCAAAATTTTCAGCATGTTAACCAAGTGTTATTTGCAACTCTGACTTAATCCTCACCTAGAGGATCATACACTTTGTTATTAGGACTGGTTATTGACTGTCTTATTAAATTTCTGCCAATAAAAGTGTTTTTAAATACTTGTATATATGAATGTATGCATTTTAACAATTCTTGATTTCTCTTTTCAGTATTTAGTAAATGGAGATGGCTTGCCTGCTAAATCATTCTCATTTAGTTAACCATTTTCTATAATTAAATGATGTCCAATGACTCAGGAAATGAAGATGTGTAATAAACTTAAGGAAATTGAACAGTCAATAACTGGGATAGATGACAGCAGTTAACTACTGTATAGGGAGTTAAAAATTCCCATGCTCTATCTAATTGTACGCCTCCAGTCGCTGTCTCTTTTAAACACTGAGAATCTACAATGTGTTGAGTATGAATAGGTCCATAAAAACAGCTGCATTTTGGGCATCTCTCGCCCATGGTAGGCTAAAGTAGAATGAGGATGATATTAATACTGTAGAATTTCTTTTCTGCTGCTCTGAAATCCTTCCTTGCATACACTACTTATAAACATAGGTCATGAGTGGGTATTCCCATTCCCCCATTCCCATCCTAAATTGCTGTTGCCATTCTTTGGCAACATGGGATGAAAGCCCATCCTTTCCCCAGGAAAGAGGAGGGCTACTTAAAGCACTGTACTGCAGGATTTCCTGTAGACCATGTATAGTATGGAAGGAATTGGAAGAAGATGAAAGAATAACATCAATGGAACACGAGGGAACTACTCCAGGTCTCGCAGGCATTTCCACAAAACGTCATAAATCAAACAAATGTAAATGATTGGAAGGAACACACTTAGTTGAAGAGCTATTTAGGAATAAAGTGTCACACATTTTCCTATACATGCTTGTACAGACTCCAGCCTGGGACCAATCCCATTTTCTCATGATTTCTGTTTTGGAAAATAACAATACAAAATTGAATAGGTACTTGTGTTCAAATGTTTTTTATGCTAATGACCCCTCAATGTTTTGCACAGTTGTGTGACATTAAAACAAGTTACTTTACTCCTAATATAATGGATTTGTATTAAGACTAATAGTAGGCCTTTCATAGACTATTCTAAGTTTGCAGGAAAACACAAGGCTTATGAAAGTCATCTCTTTTTAGATTTTTTCTAAATTTTAAGATTTTAATATTCTCTGGAAAAAGTTGGTTTTACCAATTCATTCATTCCTTTCTCCTTTGACAACGTCTACCTACTATATGAGACAATGAAATAAATTAAATTATAATTGCTAACAATGTAAAATATTGCCATTTATGCAAGTAATATTTACTATATAGTGGAAGAGATGTGGTTGTATTAAAGAAATTAATTCCTGGTAACAAACAGTACAGGTAAACTTTTATCTTTACCATAGATAAATTCTGTTGATTAAGTAATCCTTTAAGGATTAAGTAAATTAATTCAATTAATTACGCAAATCATTAATTTAATTACTATATATGTCTAGAAGACACCACTACACTTCCTCAGGAATTCCAGAGTTTTTAATAGTATGGAAATCTGCCTCGAACTCAGGAGATGCTCCCTTCCTTCCTGAACACCATTCAGTTCTGCCAGCTTACGCTCTCCCAGGAGGTACAACATGAAGCTGGTAGTCAGTTGTAAAATTGCCAGAGAAATATTATCTTACAGTGAGAAGAGCCAATTCATTAAATTTAATAATTAATTAAATAAAATTCTTAAGATCTAGACACATGTAAAAGGCCTCAGAAGTAATAACAGTATAAATGGCTTGTTTTGTAGGACACTGTCTTGTGGAAACATGAAAATATAGGAAGCGTGAAAATTTTAAAAAGTTCAGTATTCCAAAGCCTATTTTTTATATAATTGAACACTGAAACACATCTTGAAATGCTGACATTTCTTACAATTCCACATTTCAAATACACTTAACAGACAGAAGAATAACAGCAAGATATAACTTCACCTCAAAGCTCTCTTCTCCCTTTATCCATCCATGATATTCAGAGAAGACCTGCATGTGCACAGTACTTCAGACAAAAGGCCTTTACTCCGTGCCAAGCTAAAACATGAGTGTTTAATCTGAGTTTATAAACGATACGTCCCTCTCAATAGTTATAATTAAAAAGAGAAAATTCTGTAATTCTTCTATTTTCATCTTTATACTATTTTTCTTTAGCAATGCAGTGTAACTGCTCACACAAATGTACAGGCTCTGGCCTCCTTAGCTTCTATGCTTAGACCTGAAAGGATCTGGGAGTAATTTGGCTTCATTTTGGATATCATGTTAAGGGATTAAAAATGCATCAACTCCCCAGTTGCCTTGCTGCTTTTATGTACTCCTCATAAAAGGTTTCAAAAGTAGAAGAACAGTATATTTGTTATTTCTGGCTCCGTTAAACACAATAGTAATGAACATTAGCTATTTAGCTCTTAAAAACCATGCAAAACACAATACACTTATGATGTATGACACTTTAAACATATGCTTACAGCTATACACTGCCACCTAATCACCTGCATGAGAGCACTGGCACAGAATGCCAAGATTATGCAGCCGTGCTTCCAAATGGCCCCTAAGTTGTTCAAAGTTGTCTACTCCTCTAGCAAATATTGTGATTTGAAAACTCTTTAAGTATTACACTGTGAAAAGAATAATTTTCAAGAAAAGAAGATGGATCATAGATAAACAACCCGCGTCTAAGGTTGTAAATACAGAATAAAGTTGTTTTCCAAAGGATACAAAAAAATAAAAAAATGAGATTCACTTGGCAATTTTATTTCTGTATAAAAGCTGCTATTAATTACAAACTAGTTTTTATGCAATTCTGCTTTCTTTAAATGTGGAGTGAATTCTCCCCATAAACTAATGAACTGAAGTGAAGCCAAATAGAGACCAGCTGGCTGAATTGCTAAGTAATTTTATCCACATGATTGACTTTATGATCCTTTCACTACAGTAACTAGTCTTTATTCTTACAATCATCATCAACCATAATTCCAGAGGGAGAGATGATTAAAAATCAAGAGAATAGAGAGGAGAGGTTTGTTTGATGTGGCACAGCACATTCTTGCACACACTTCTTCTGTATAATAGGTGCAGAATTACAGGTCTTTATAGCCTCCAAAGCAGTGCACTGAATAGCTGCCTCAAAGACATAATAAGCAACCAATGCCTAAATAATCATTACAGATACTCCATTAACAGCATCTATCTGTGTGGCTTTTAACCATACAAATTGTTTTTTGACAGCTTGTAACCTTTCTGAACAGTTTCCTTTGGGCATTACACCACATTCAGATCTAATTTTAACTTTTGCTTTGTCTATAATTTATTACTTTCTTTGGAGACACATAATGTATTTCAGTGGAATGGATAAATTCAAATAAAAGACTTTAAAAAAAATCAATTGCTGTTTTAATTTATTAAATCCTTGCTCTCTAGGAGATAACTAAAATCTGATGAAACATAACAGGGGAAAAAGGCTAAATGGTCTAGAATTCCTGAGGGCATCTGTTTTACAACAAGCAATATTTTTTTCCTCAAATTATTTAAAATAGGGCATAACCAACTGAAAAAAAGAATAAAAGTAAAAACATATATAAATAAAACATAAATCCTTTAAGGCTGTTCCTAAGAGCCACAGACTTGAAATGACATAATAAATAACATGTTATAAAATAGTTAAATGATGCATTGCAATGGGATAAAGAGCTAAGAAAGATGTACGATTGCATTTTTTTTTTCAAAAGAGAGTCCATAATTACAAATCAGTAAAGATAAGTGACTTATGAAGAGCTAGAGGGAAGGCATTATTTTCAGAAATTGGTGGAAATGTGTAAATGAATGTGGGGCATGATGTAACAGTATTAGGTGATTTGTATTGGCTGTCATGGCCATTATCTCACTTCTAGGGACACCATTTTCAGGAATAATGTCCAGTAAATCAACATGTAGTAGTAATCATCAAAGAAATACCACAATTCTGACAGCCAAAATTTCTGATTTGTTTCAAGACATTCAGCTCTTTTTCAACAGATTCAAGTGCTTTTCCCAAAGTTTTCAAATCTATGTAACAGGTAAACATGTATGTCCAATTGACAGAAGAGTGATTTGAAATAACCTAAGCATTCACTGCTCACAAAGGGTCCTGTTCTTCACAGATGGTATGGTGGACAGTCACATCAAAATTAACCATCATCGCTGAAAAAAAAGTATAAATCAGATAGGCATAAAAATCTACAACTTAGAATCAAGGTTTTTCCCATCTCCTGATTCTTAAAATGGATCACTAAATCTAGTATAGTTTTCATAAATGAGAGGGAAGGCAGAGTAAATCTTTAAAGAAAATGTGGAAATATTTCTCTTCGTATGAATTTAATTCATCATGCTAAACTCAGTTAAGGTACATCAGCATAAAATTAGAATGAGCAGTTATGAATCAAAGAGGTTCATGTCCAAATTGCATCTTTCAACTGAGATATACCACAGCTTGCATAACTAAGGAACTGAAAAAAATGGCATATTTCTTGGTTTTATATAAGATAATCAATAAGCAGATTTTTAGTATAAATGTTGACAGGGAAAAGAAGTGTCAATGGAAGAACTTATTAGAAAAAGGTAATGAAAGTGTGAAATAAAAATCTAAAAAAAGTATGAGAATATCTCAACTATTCAGTTATTTTTTGAGCATCATTCAATGTCATACTAATGCTCAAGACTGTTTTGTTGGTTTGGAGTTTTGTTGGGATTTATTTGCATTACAGGTGGGGCTACTTTAATTTGCTATCAAGACCATTACTTGTAAATTATGGTATTGAAAGCAGAACGGTCATAGTCAGAGTACTCTGACAGATTCTAAAAGACTTTAAGATTTCTTTTTGTTTAACTGATAGATATTTAGTATCTCAACACGCCCAATGCACAGCTGCTGCAAGTATCACAGGCCAAACAGTAAAATGAGCTCTCTGTAATTTGGTCAGTCAGTGTCAACCCGATGAAAATAATAAAAATATCACAGTCTTCGGTATCTTAAAATATGGGGGGGGGGGGGGGGGAAGAAAGGAGGACTCATTAAATTCTGACCCATTTCATTATATAAGACATTTCTAATGACTGAAGACCTCTTCTAATTGACTTGCTCACCAATTTAGAGTACCATATTATATACCATTCATCACTATCACCAACAGTAGTTAAGGACATTACGAAGTTGTCAGTATAACACAGTTATCTCTCAAATATTCCTTCTCCTAGTCCTTTCCAAATCTTTTAACCTTGTCATGAAAGCACACCCACCTGTGTGAGTATTTAATTCCAAGAAATATTGCAGTGATATAATCTGTCTGAGAAGCAGCAAAATTGAAGAAAGGTTGATTCAACTAATATTATATCTGATGGGAATTAGTAGAAAACAGTAGTCTGAGATGCTCCCATATGGAAGCATTGCATTTGTGTTATATAAAGCAATCACAGAATGAAACGACCAATTGAGAAGATGGATTTAAATTAAAAAAAAAAAAAAAAATATGAGGCTGAGGTGGGGTGGAGTAAGTAATTCTAAGTGCTCTTAATTTATTATTTCTGTCTTCATCTGGTTTGAGTACAATTATCTGGTTTTCTTCAATAAAGAAGCATTTTGGATAGTTTATACAGCCAGATGTTATGAGGACATTCAAAACTGTATTATCCACATCCTCTTCCAAGGAGCAGCTCCCCAGTCGATCAGTCCATTGCTGCAAGACCTTGTATTTGTTCTCGTTGCTGTCAGCCCATTTCTTCAAGTCTGCTTAGGTCCTTCTTGATGGAAAGCTTCACATTGACTTTAATAACCAGTCCCCAGTCTTGGGCCATTGCAAACTTGATGAGAATGAGCTCCATCTGTTCATCTCACCTCAGTGATGAAGAGGATGGGTGCAAGTGTAGACCCCTGAGTACTCTTGTCACAGACACCCAGGAATACAACAACCAAGAAACAACCCAATCCATACCCAATCATCCAACTGGTATTGTAAATAGTTAGTTGGTCACTCATCCAGACTGTAAAATCCTAATATGGGTACAAGAATATTGTGAGGACAGCACCAAAAGCCTTGCTAAATTTAATGACATTCACATGTCTCCCCTCATCCAGAAATCCAGTAGTTTGATCACAGAGTCACTCAGATTCATCAGACGTAATTTACCCTTTGTAAAGGCATGCTGTTAGTTATCTTCTTTATCTCCAGAAGCATTCTTTAGAAGACTCCATTGTTTTTGCTGGAATCACTGTGAGGCTGACAGGTCTGCCCTTTTTGGTATTCTTTGAAGATGGGTACAACCTTCACTTTCTTCCAGTTGTCAGGGACCTCCATGGAGTTCCACAACTTTTAAAAAATGATAGAAAGTGACCTTGCAAGGACACCAGAGAATGCTCTCAGTATGCTTAGATGCAGCCTATCAGGTTCCACGGTCTTATAAAGGTCATGATCTCTTAAGTAATTCCTGAGTCTATTGTTATACATCATGGGAGTTCAGTTCCTCCTCAACCCCCTTTACTGCACATAAATATCTGGAACACCTGGGTCATGAGAATGAAGCAAAGACACTGAATAACTCAGATTTTTCTGCATTTGTTGTCACTGGATAACCTGCTCCATTCAGCAACAGGCACACATTTTTATTGTACAGTGTTTTACTACTAACGTAGCAGTGCATTTTGGTCCTTACTGATTGACAGCAATAATCAGGGCCTCAAAAATGCAAACACATCCCTTCTCCTTCAAATATGTTTAGTTTTTTAAACACTAAACAAATAGGAAAAAAAGGAAGAAAATAGTAATAACAATAATAATAATCTACCTTGTATCAAATAATTTGGTAAAGTATTGAAGTTAAACTTCTGTCCTCATGAGAATCACATGCAGTACTTCATCCAGATCTGGAGTCCTCAGCACAAGAAAGTGTGGACCTGTTTGAGTAGGTCCAAAGGAGGTCATGAAGATGACTGGAGAGCTGAAGCACCTCTCCTTCAAAGACAGGCTGAAAGAATTGGGGTCATTCAGCCTGGAGAAGAGCAAGTTCCAAGGAGACCTTACGGCACCTTCCAGTACCTTAAGGGGGTTATAAAGAAGAGGAAGAGGGATGTTTTTACACAGGCAAATAGTAGCAGGACACGGGGCAGTGATTTTCAAGTAAAAGAGGAAACATGCAGATTATATGTCAGGAAGACACTTTTTACTCAGAGGATGGTGAGGCACTGGTACAGTTTGCTGAGAGAAATAGTGAATATCCCATCCTTGGAAGTTTTCAAAGGTGGGCTGGATGGTGCCCTGAGCAATCTGATCTAGGAATATCATGCCTGCTCAGGGCAGGGAGCTTGGAATGAGATTATCTTTAGGGTCTCTTCCAACCCAAACCATTCTACAATTCCATGATTCTGCTCTCGAGATAGTGTATCATATGGACACTAACAGGCAGGAGCTGGCATGATCCTGATTCAGTTCTGCATCTAAACTGAAATTCTTTGAATTGACAATGCTGGGCCTCAGAATTATTGAAATATATCTTAAAGAGATCTGAAAACAGCTGAAACACTGCTTGACCAGAGTCTAATTACCTCCAAACCAGTAAGGTTTTGTTTAATTTACTTCTAAATATTTTACTGAGGAGGGTGATTGCCAATATATTGCTATGATTAGCAACCCTTACTGTAATGAAGGAACTGTTTACTTAAATTTTAGCTAGTAAGCCACATCACACAAAGAAGAGAAGAAAAATTATCTATATAACTGTTATTCAGTTCCAGGTAAAACTTAGCTTTGGTCAAGACAAACTACATTTCAATATGACCACAGCTGCAAAATAATGATTTTTTTTTTCTTTGATAAAACCAGCCATTTCCCATATATTACAAAGAGAAGTTACTGTTGCAAATGTACAACAAATGCTGAGCTCATTTTAGCTCTGATCAAAACTCAGACTGGATGCCAAAACAGTGATGAATGGCATGATTTCTCCATTGCTTCTCTACTATATGTGATTTTTTTGTTGGCACACTATGTACTAATTAAAATGGCTGTAATACACAAACTAAATTATGTTAAAAAATAATTGAGATATACTAACTTTATATATTTTATTATACATTTGTGTACATGTACATATAAATATTGCAGCCTGGCTTCTCAAATGACGGAAAACACCAGTCTTCCACTGAAGTATGAAAGACTACATCCTTAAAATATCTGGCCCCATTTTACCTAGATGCATAATATTTACATATTTGTATGTATTTATCTCCTAATCACTGCAATTTCAAGAGACTTACTGGCAACAGAAAGACAGCTAACTATGTCGACACATTCAGATTTCAGTTTTTAAGAGTCAAATACATACACCTACAATGTAGATCTAAATACGTTTGGAAATTTCTATTTCAGGAGTAATGCCATGTGTTCAGGAATAATTTCTTTGTGGAAAGGGTTGTTGGAATGGTCTGCCCAGGCAAGTGGTGGAGTCACCATTCCTGGAGGTATTCAAGAAATGATTGGATGTGGCACTTAGTGCAATGGCTTTATTCACAAGGTCATGTTCTTTCAAAGGTTGGACTACATATCAGAGGCCTTTTCCAACCTTAATATTCCTATGTTTCTATTTGGCAGCTGAAAATAAGACTCATGACTATTTGGTATCAGCATTATATTATAAAAAACATATATTTCAAGGCCATCCTAGAATAAGATCTGTGTAATTTCTTTCTGACAACTCTTCTGATTTTATATCCTATCCAGTGGACTGTAATATGCTTAAGTTGAAATTATTTAAAACAAGACAGACACAAATTCATTTTACTACTCTTTTTCTAAAAGTTTTCTGGGAATTTTCCAGACAAAAGGAGAAGAATTAAACATAGGACAAAAATAGTCACATACAGATTACCTTGAGTTTTCTCTTCACATAGCTTTCATTTAAAAAAATAAAATTAGATGACTGCTAGGTCATCTAGAGGATAGTAAATTAAAGAGTGAATAAACAAAGTTGTTCACAATAAAGGAGATGATGGAACACAGATTTTCTCAGCATAACGAGGTATGGGATCTGGCCTCAGAACTTTGCCACAATAGACTAAATTAAGAATAACAGAGAACAAGTTATAATCATACATGGTTAGGAAAAAAGGTTTTGTTTATAAACCATAAAAAGAGGTATGCTATCAGTTGGAACATTACAGTATTTTGAGATCAGTTTAAACAAACTTTCTCTCAAAAAGCTTTCCCTTTTTCCATATGTCAACAACGTATGTCTTTTAAAACCAGTTGTCACTTTAACCTATAGGAATTTCTCCACACATGCAGTAAGTAGAACAAAATATTATATATCTTTAAAACTGTAATAGTATGAGAAGAAATGTATACTGGATTGCACTTGTATTCTGGATCAGAATCCATTGCAATTTGACTTAATCTTTAGTTTCTTTAAAAATAAATACAAATAAATGCACTTAGCTTCAAAAACCCTAAACCAACCAAAACCACAAAGTCACACACACAGAGCAAAAAGCAACCAAACAAAAATGGAACATTTGTAGAAGTCAGTTTAGTTTTTCCAATTCCCATTGAAGGCTTTCAGAATATGACCACACATTCAGGCTTTGCCAGAGCACTTGTGCAGAATTACAATTAATAAGTGTTGGGTTTTAATTAATTATAATATTCTATTTCCTACAGACATCCCACCTTCTAAATTTGGCTAGTAAAATAATTTCTTCCCTGCATCATTTAATTCCTAACTTCTCTGAGATAAAAGCATTTTCTCTTCTTTTCTTTGTTATAATTTGTTGAATTATAACAAATAAAATTTTAATCCTGGAGTTTACTGGAACCTAACTGCCATTGAGCCATTATTCAGAAGAATAAAAAAAATACAGAGAAGACCAGAAAAAACTGCAGCAAGCAGATAGATTTAGTAGTCTACAGGCCGTAAGTGGATTTCCACTTATTTACCTTCATTTGACTTAAACATTTAGAATGCCTGATTTCTAAATGTAGTTCTAAAGAGAATGTTCAATTCAAGACAATCCAACTGTATTTGGAACTTTATGATTTTAGAAAAGAATAAAAGAAAATGCTTCCAAAACAGAGAAGAATAATGAGAATTATAACCCATAATCAAACAACACCACAGTGAAACATCTTCCAGTTTTATGTCATTTCTCAGCAACCTGCTTTGCTATTATAGACACATAAATTCTCCAAGAACCCTAGGACCCTTGAGAATGCATGAGATTCATCCCTTTTTTTTTTTTTTTTTTTTTAACTCAATTTTATAAAACTGTTTACAGCCTTTCTACCCTTTGAAACATCCCCTATCAGTGGGCCAATTTCAGACTTACAACAATTGCTAACAAAACTCTACTTAGCAGTTAAGATAATTTACCTGTTAACCAGAAACCATCTGTAAATACCTGCAATAATCACTGAGGTTGCTCAGATTAGGAAAGATTATTTTGAATTTAATCTGAAAACTCAAAAGACTCAGAATACAATGAGTTATACTTTAAAACTGTATAAAAAGCATATTTTTATAAGAGAAAAAACATGATAAACGTAAAGGTAGGATGCACATAAGAATCAAGCACAGTCTGAAATGAAAACAACTTCTCTTGCTATACTGGAATAGAATCTAGGAATTTGGTCCAAAACATTTATTGTAAATTATATTTACAGTGGAGAAAAATGTAACAAAACTGTTTCTCCAATCAGAGGTTTAAAATTCCCCAAATCAGTTAAAATAGTAGAATAATTTGTGAAGGCATGTATGTTAAAAAATCTAAAGACACAGGAACTGTGGCTTATATGTTTCCCAAATGCTTCTAAACTTAAAAATCTCTTAAAAGTAAATTATGTTTAGGGCATGCTGACAGGTGTGTTGATCCCAGTAACCTAGTCTTAGAATAGGGATCAAAATCGCCATCAGTGGTTTCATGCAAACTAAATATGATGCCAGATGTATCTTGACTCAAGAGGACCAACACTGGAACAGGCTTCCTAGAGAGGCGGTTGGTGTTCCCAGCCTGTCAGATGCTGAGAGGAATTTGGATAATGCCCATAATAACATGCTTTCATTTTTGGTCAGCCCTCAAGTGGTCAGGCAGTTGGTTTGGATAATTATTGCAAATCCCTTCCAACTGAAAATACTCTGTTGTATTCTAGAAATAGCACCTCTGCAGAGCTAAATTCTCGTAACTGAATCCACTCCTTGTGTACTGTGCCCATCTCTTCACACAGCTAGCACTTATTTGTTACTTAAGGACAGAGATGCACTTTTGGAAAAGACAGTCAGAACATGTGATGGCATTCAGTGGGCTCATCTATTGACAGGGCTGAGGGTCCTGAATCATAGCTTCAGTTGATTGGCATCACTGGTGTACTCTGAAACGAGTAGACCTTAACCTATATTTAACGAGTATTTAACAAGTATTGGTCTTCACTGATCTCAGAACTACTGAAATTCTATAGCCTCACTCATGTAGAAGCAGATGGTTTTGGCTGTCAGATCCTCCTGAATCTAACAGAAGCTGGAGCCCAGCTAGCACTGAACGGTACCTGACTTTTGCAGCTCCAAGTTCAGCATTGTGTTGTTGATGCAGTCCAAGGGAAAGATGATTCTTAGATGTCCTTTTCTTTACACTATATTGTCAAATTTCCATGCATCCTCTGCTGAGTTCCAAGCTCAGCATCTTTACTATTTGCAATGTAAGTATTCTTAACATGACTGTGTAAACAAGTATATGAATGGACCTAACCACTCCAGCTCAAGGAGCACTCTAAACACAAAATTATTTAGTGGAGAGATGTCTCCAGAGTACCTGTACTGCTCTGCTACTATGAACAGAATAAGTACCTTTGACTTCACTGCAAGTAGGAACTAGACTATTATCCAGCAAAGCGGCTACACTGATGTACAACATCTAGCATCTCAAGATACAAAAGGAAAATACCATTCAGTGCCTAAACTAGCTGAAGTTTATATCTAACTTAGAGCCTTCAATTGAAAAAGTAGATAAAAATACTAAGCCTAAGAAGAGAAATACCAATTCCTTTCTTTTATCTTTTCAAGGTCTTCTATTTTACTACTTGAAAATACAACCTGCC
The DNA here is from genome assembly GCA_032173965.1 of Sitta carolinensis. Taxonomy (NCBI): domain Eukaryota; kingdom Metazoa; phylum Chordata; class Aves; order Passeriformes; family Sittidae; genus Sitta; species Sitta carolinensis. Next base: position 14,979,230 of record JAVUNC010000006.1, on the reverse strand, counting down.
TGCCTGCAGTTATGTAACAAATTCTCCTTGAATGCAGTAAGCATCACATTCCCACAATGATTGATGACAGATGTCCAGTCATGTTCTTGTTACTGGGTGGGATCAGCAAAGCAGCTGCCAAAGGCCATAGGCAAAACCAAAGGAAAGAACAATGCAAATTCACAATTAGGGAGTCTCTGGGGTGTGGGAGGAGAAAGATTTAGGCATCTGCAGATCATTGCAAACCTGGTTTTATTTTGGAGAGAAAAAAAGCCTTATGCACTTTCAAGTTCCTGACCAATTTTTTTGTCCCATAACTATTCTTTAGAACCCATAGGTCACTGTATCAACTGTCATATGTTTCCCACATTAAACAACCTGGACCTTTTCCATCAGCTGCAAGAAATTTTCAGTGTATCTGGTATAGGCTTTTGTCATCAGCTGCTATGAGTCTCTGTGTATGATGACTATCAATTCTTTCCATTGGCAGCTATGCTCTTTGCAAACCCTAGTGAATCTCTCTTAGCAACTACAGCAGCCTTTCACAACACGTAATTAAATTAACATTTATAGTGAGCATAAACCCTGTAACAAAGAAGAAGTTTTAGTTAGCCCTTCCCCATTTTTTCCTCACTCCCTTATGTGATGCTGTAGGAGAGACTGATCTGACTGAACAATAATCAGCAAAAAATGGGAAATCATCACTTCAATCAGCTCCTAAACTGGTTGATTTTATACAGAAAAAATGCCGAAGAGAAAGTAGAATGCACCTGGAATGAGTGGCTAAGGTTAGGGTCAGGGTGATTTTTCTTTTCACAATGATTGCAGATCCTTCCATCTCAAAATTCTAGCTGCATTATAGCCTCAGGCTGTGATTCCACAACAGTTAACATCAACCTGAAATGTCACCCTTGGAGTCCCTCTCCCTTGCTCTGTTTCAGGAAATAAAGTAGCAGGAGACTGTCCTTACAAGAGAAAACAAGACAAGTAAAAAACTTCTGCTGATTTTCCCTGCCTGAGCTAGCTCATCACCAGATCAGATGCACATCAGTGTGAACACAACAGATTAAGGGAAAAGGCTGCATCACAATTCTGGGACCAAGGCAGGCAGGACCACAAAAGTGCTGAAACAGCTTGGCTTCAGATGCAACAGAAGTGCTGCCGCTTGTATTTTTTTTTTTTTTTTAGAAGCTTTATGTTGTCACTTCACTGAAGACCTAGTGTGTTTTAGACTCTGACACCTGCAAAACTCTGAAGATACCTCAGGGCTATCACCACAAAGCTCTTGGTGAGGTCTACAAAACCTGTTTTAATTGGCTGGTGATGAAATTTAGGGGTACCAATACAAACTAAAATGAACTTTGAGAAAAAATATAATCAAGATCCATTTTACAAATGAAAAAGCATTTTCAGAGCTGAATTAAAATGTACACATTAAATGGGTATTTACAGAACAATTCATAAAAGGAATGTAATTTTCTCTATGAACAAGTAAAGAACACAGAGGTAGTCTTTGATGCTGTGACTAAAATAATGTTTTATCAGAAGAGACATAAATAGGAATGAAGAAAAAATAAAAATTAATAAAAATCAGAATTATTCCATTTAATATAGAAGAATAATAACTACAAGATAAGTAAACTAAATATTCATAGCTTTCTTTTAAAAATAAACATATTCTTAAGAATCTATTTTATGCATCTGTGAAGCAATACTGGTTTTTTGCATCTAATCTATAAAAGAAAGCTGAATGTTAACAATTAATTGTGAGATTTTTAACTACCACTTACTTTGTCTAAGATACAGTAAAAAAAAAAAAAAAACCTACTTTGGGTAGTCTTCCAATGATGGTGAGGGAATAATTATTCTGCTTCACTGTCATGGTTCAAATCTCAGAGCTCAGGTAAAGATTTAAATTAATTTAGGCTACTTTTTAGTTACATTTAAAATGATACACCTAGTAATTAAGATAATAAACCACTGCAGAATTACATAGAGAATGTGATTCCTTTTGTTTAAGCTTTTAGCGCCATATGTAAAAAAGCTGGCAATGAAGACTTCTATAGAACAATCCCAAAATGCATCTGTTTTGATATTGCAGATTTATTTATACAAAATATAGCTTATTCACTAGAAAAAATTTTGGACATAATCAACCTCTGAAGGTTTTAATGCTAAAGAAAAACATTTATAATGAGATTACATAATAAAAAATTGTCTACCTTACCCTAGGGTAGACAATTAGAAGACTTCAGGTGTTTACATAAGCTACTACACATTAATTGTCTGTACCTCCAAAGAAGTAGTTCAGAATACTAACAAAGAAAGACTACTATTAGGTAGGAAGTAGGGGGAAACCATACTCTATGAAAAACACATGACAATTTTACAATACTGATCTCAAATTGGTCTAAGAAAACATAAATGGAAAGTAGATCAAAATCTTGAGAAAAATTAATTAACTTAGTTATCGCGAAAGCTAAACTCCAAACTCCAGAGAAACAAAGACATAAAAGTAGAAAATTATTACAAAGGTCTTCAGTGTCTGCTGGAGGGAAAAAGATTGACATTACCTTACAATTAATTCATTTCTATGTTAAAATCAAAACAAACTAAAAACATTGACAATAAGTTAATTACCAGAAAGTGACTAATTACAGAAGAAAGAATATAGTGTGAAAAACACTAACTTCAGTCAGTGCAGTACTTATGATTCCTTTAGGGAACTGTAGGTTTGAACGAATATGCATTTAAGACAAAAGGCCTGATAAGAGCAAAGGCTAAGTCAATAGAGCATAAAGGTCTAATATTGTAAATTTCATATTAAAACTATATATAGAATAATAAATGTAAAAAGTTGGTGGGTTTATCCCAAATGCTTACTAGTTGAATGATATCTGCTACACAACCAGCCTGAAGAAACATTACTGACAGCTTTATTTTAGCATTAACAACTTTCCTTAGCAAAAGTGAAAATGACCAACTGTTCAAAGCAAAATGTAGGAACTTGAGGAATAGAGATCTAAAGCAATAAGGCAGTCATAGTTAACACAAGAACAGTTTCAAGACTGAAGGTCCAAAAAGGGACAACCACATTCACTAAATATGCAGCTAGAGCCTTGTTTGAACAAAAAAAAAAAAAATCCAAAAAGTTTAGCTCAATAAAAACCCCTAAAACAACCTCATTCAAAACTATCCAGGTTGTCTACTTGCCAATATTCTGTTTTACTAAGTAGAAAGCCTTCCACAGTAGGACTAATATCCTTCTACAGTAGGATTAATACGCTACAGGAGGATATTAATTTCAGAAATAATTTCCTGCTACTGCTTGTTTGACTACTAAGTTTGCAGATTAGTCTGCTTTATTTGCCTATTTCATGACTCTTTCCTGCATTCATATTCATTTGCAAAAGTAACCAAACACAAAAATAACTTTCACATGTTGATGACGCTTGTGTTAATGAGTTAAAAGAAACTGCATATAATTTCATAATCAAGCATAGACCTTGGTTCTGTATTGTATTTTGGAACTACATCCACTGTGTTGCTTCACTTTAAGAGAATTCACCAATTGAAAAAATTGTAAATGAGGTCTTTACAAGGTTGAGAAATGGCAAGATTATATTATTAGTTTTCATCAACAGTTTAAGGAAAGGGAAAGTTCCACATTATATCCCAGGGTTTTTTGCTACTTGTACAAATTATTTTATTTAAAAAGCCTGAATATTTTTTAGGGTTTTGTTGACACAATGTGCCTAAATTCCATAAAAGAACAGGTCAATTTTAATTTCCAAACAGCATTTTCTAAAAACACTAATAAATCATCTCACTTAAAATAATCACTGTTATGAAACACAGGCATTAAAATACACATATAATATTAAATACATAACAAATAATTAAGGATTAATTAATTTGAAAATAATTAATTGCTATTATAATAGCAATTTTACCATTTATTAAATAGTTGCAGTGAATCTGTGAACTGCTTTATAAATGGATCAGTGATAAGAACAAGTAGTTAATGTAATAAACTTACAATTCCTAATTTTAAAAAAGTCAGCTTTCTACCCCTTCTGAAAAGTTTAGTCCAGTCGCCTGCTTCACAATAAAATACACTGATAATCAGAAACAGAAGAGTGAGATTAGTCCTCTGTGTCCCTTTCCTTCTTTTCATCCTTCTTATAAGCTTTTCTTTCCACACTGGTTATGAACAGCTATTAATGATCTCCAGCAAAGAGTACTAAGCACTTGCCACTCAACATCCAGGTTCCTTTATGCATAAAATGCGCATGAATAATTTGGTAATTATTTAAATGTATCAAAAATCTTCATATTTTTTCAGTGTTTCTTGGACATTACGAAATGTACTGTATTCACCCAGCTCAGCACATAAGTTGACAGATAAGTCCCCTCAGACTGTATATTCTCTAAGAAAATCTGCTTTCATCTGTTAAATCTGAATACTACATAACAGCAATGGTTTTGTTCCATTTTTCAATAAGTTAAATATTCCAATTGATCGTTTGTAACCTTGCAAGTTCCATTTCATCACATAAAAAGAAATTAAAATAAAATTAGTCTTCAGATATTAGTTTCTCTCCAAAATATTTCTTATTGCTTTTTTATACAGCAGCTTTAGACAAATATATTACTCACCTCTTTCATAGAAGTAACTATAGAAAAAATGTAGTAGTCCTCATATAGAAGCTTCTATGTTATTTTATAACATTCTGTTTTATTTCAAAATCCAGAATCATGTCTTAGAAAAAGTTTTTTCATAAACAGAAATTCAATCAAAACATTTAATCATGTATATACCATTTTACTAATTAAAAATGTATTTAATAAATAGTCTTGCATGTATTATTCAAAAGACGCAGTATGTTTACCTTCACTGCACAAAGGTCAAACAGAGAAAGTAAAGCATCTTTTTTTTCTGGCACTTTATTTTAATAAGCTCATTAGTATTTAGCTAGAGTGCTGAGAAAAATATGTAGATTTCCCTTGAAGCTGTTTGACATGTTACTATCTTGCTTCAACCCATTTTTCTTACCTTCAATTTCATTCTTAAGTTAGAAGGAGAAAAACCTGTGATTTGCATGTTACGTAATTTTCTAGCAAATTCAAGCAAACTGCATTTGATCTAGATTTCGTTTTTTCCTTACCTGACATGTAATGGGAATACCAAGCAGAAAAACCCATCTAAATAGACTCCTGATAAGATGACAGTCAGACTTACGTTCTACCAAGTAATCAGTAAACTGACCCAAGTGACAGGTGTTACAAACACATCAACTCTTGCTTGTAAACATTTCTCTGGACCAAAATGGACTGAACATTTTAGCTAAGAGCAATTAAGGAGAGCAGTAAGCAAACACCCAAGAAGTCCCTTAATGATATGTTCAGAGATCTCCAAATTCAATAAAGTTTTGCTACCCTTACTCATTTTAAGTTTCCTTAAGAGAAGCTGTTTTGAATTCAACAGATATATTTGTTCTTGGTTTTTCTTTATGGAGTCAAAAATTGAGTCCAAAATGAAACAAAATTGTTTCATTTAGAACAAACACAATATTTCAAAAACATTAGGAAGAGATTTAAACCCTTAGATTTATTCCTTGGATACAATTCTTATCTGAAATGCTGAAGGTTTGTTCCAAATTTGTTCCAAATTCTCTCCTCTGCAAGGGAGGTGGGAATGTGGTCCATATCACCTCAGATCTCTGAGATTCTCCCACACGTCTAGAGGGAGAATTTTATGTGATGCAGTGTTCTCAGCTAATTTATACTATTTTTGGGGGTTTTTTTAATACAAAGGCAAATGAAGATGTCTCACACATTAAGGGAGTACATATCTATCAAATCACTTACATGCTTTTTTATTTATGTATACATCTAAGTTAAGCTGTCTCGAGTAGTGAAACATGGGGAGACTGAGCTGTCTGGAAATTCTTTCTAGAACAGGGTTCTGGGCAAAGACAAGAAGGTTCAGAGACCTCATTCGCAGCATATATTTAAATGCTTTCTTTCTTAAAGAGCAGGCTAACATCCCTTGATTTTTTGTTGCAGTTTTAAAAATTCCTAGGAAGACTCGCACACAAAGTTATCTCTATTTGGCAAATTCTAGTGCCTTCCTGAGATGTGAGCTGAAATTTCCCAAAATAGAATGGAATCTCTGAGTTCCACATTTCAGTTGCATGACATGACAGCATCAATTTAGCCTCAATTGCTAAAAGGAAAAGGGTAAACACACCCCAAAAAATAACTACAAATTCAAGTTCTGTTAAATGAGTAGTCTCAATGATACCAGAAGCAACTTTTTTGGCAATTTTCAGCAGATCTATCACTTATTACAATATTCTTGCCCAGTTCTAATATTCAGCAGTGCTATATTCTCAGGCTTGCACTTACTTCTTAGCATCTTGTACTTAGTATCTTACTATCATCAATAATTGCATGAAGAAGTGACAGTTTTACATGATATTCTGCATATCCAACTACAAGCTTTTATGCAGTTTATACATAAATGCTTCCAAATCTAGCTGTTAACATTAAAGTCTTGTTTAATCACTCTTTATCTTTGTTCTAGCTTTCGTATAACATCATGCCAATTATTTTAAAATAGTGTTTAACAAGTTATCTTCTGAATTCTATTTCAAACTCTTTAGTGTAGCTAATATACTGTGTCAAATAGTTAACAGCAGCTGCAGGTAATACGCTCTGCTTCTATATAAACTTAATGCCCTAGATTGGAAAGCAAAATAAAGATGTCCTTTTTTCCCGAAGAGAGTTTTATTTAGGAACCAGTCCATACTCATAAATGTGCACCTAGAAAAATGCAGAATGGATTTAATTTTCTTCGTATGTCAGTCTGTGAGCTCCAGATCTAGTCCTTGCCCACTGCTGCTTATGGCTCCTGCTTGACAGTCGCAGATTGAAGCTACTTGAGTTAGGATTCCAGGTTGGAATTAGTGTTTTATATGAGCGGTCCTTCAGCCTGTGAGGTCCTAATTATACCTGAGACCCTGAGTGGGATATAGCCCAATATTAATAGCAATTGCTTATACACCTTTTAAAAATCCCCTCCTCTTGGCACACTCAACAGAGAGGCAAAGAGCCAGTTGACTATTAAAGTAAGAATAGTTCTTTTCAGGAAGACATTAAGACAATGAGAAGACTGTTAAACTTACTACAGCTTGAAATTATAGAAGGATAAAAAATTTGAACTAGATTCCAAAGCATCAGCTTTTGACTCACAATAAATATGCTTGCAAAGGGATTTATTATAGTGCAGTTAATCTTCTAAGTGCTATATTTGCTCATAAGGAAATCTGATAAAATTTATGATAAGAGGGCAGTGCTAGGTTAGCTGAAGGGAAGATATTAGATATTAAGGCCCTGTATAAAAAAATCTGTGAGCTCATAGGGAAGTGGGGAAAAATCATCAAATTAAATGATTTATACCTAAGAATAATTTCTGATTGGTATTACCATTGACAATGGTTCTCCATATTCCAGGGCAATTTTGAAGGAAATAATGAGAGATTCATTGAGATATCAAAAACTAATATTTTCTTTTAAACAGTTTTCTTCTCAGATATTCTTGTTTCCACACAACTTCAAAGTTGTACTCTTTTTATCTGGGGTAGGGTTAACTTCTTTAGAGTAGCTAGTAGGGATTTGTGCTGAACACAGGGTTGATAATACAGAGATATTTTGTTATTGATCAGCAGGGCTTGCACAGAGCCAAGGCCTTTTTTGTTTCTCATACTGCCAGGCTGGTGAGGAGACTGAGAGTGTATGGGAGGTTGGGGGGAAACACAGCTGGGACAGGTGACCCCAACTGACCAAAGGGACACTCCAGACCACATGACATTATGCTCAGTATATAAAGTGAGGGGAAGAAGGAAGAAAGGGGGGACATGTGGAGTGATGGTGCTTGTCTCCCCAAGTGATCATTACGTGTCATGGGTCCCTGCTCTCCTGGAGATGGCTCAACATCTGCCTGCCCATGGGAAACACAGAATTAATTCTTTGTGTTTCTTTGCTTATGTGTGCACGGGGTTTGCACTCCCTATTAAACTGTCTTCATCTCAACCCACAAGTCTTTCAGCTTTCACCCTTCTGATTCTCTCCCCAGTCCTGCTGGTAGGGGAGTGAGGAGACAGCCATGGGCTTGATTGCCAGCTGGGGCAAAACCACGACAAAAGCAATAAAGGAATCATTGTCAGAAACAGACAGCAATATTGGATGTATTAGAAAGCCTTGTTCAGGAGGATTCAAGTTCAGTAAGTTAATTGAAATCAATACAGATAGAGTTTTCTATCAGGAATGAGCCCTACATGGACAATTATGAAATTAAGTAAAACTAATCCCTTGTCTTCTGGAACTACTGTTAATGGGGATCAAAGTTTGACCTATTGTCCAACAAGCAACTTATCTATAAAATCTGTATTAAAATGAATTAATAAATCAGTAATACAGTTTAAAACCTAGCGATATTAATGGAATAAATAGAATCATTAGTTAATGAATGGACAAACTCATCTGATTCGAAGTTTGGCTTTATCACCTACAAGTGGTACTTGATACATATCCTGTAAATACACAAACATACTGGGATTTTTTGCTTCTGTAATATATACAAAGCATCACATGATAGTAGCTGCATTAATGATGATATTATCACTTCATAAACTTGCACTTTTAATGAGATTTTTTGCTTATTAATGTTGCCTGTAGAAATTTTTCAGTGAAAACAGTATCTCACAGTTCAATACAACACAGCAGATTTTTTCAAGAATTGTCCACTTAAAACATGGGTCCAGATTTTTATTAATGTCTTCAATAGAGAGCTCAGTAAAGAAACCCAAACTGCTACACTGTTTTTACATTAAAATAAACCTTTTACAGACAATATAAAATACATTTCATACCAGAAGAAAAACTTGGTTCGGAGACTTAACAAAAGCTTTCCTGCACAAGTACTATTATGTTTGAATGGTAATCGTACACAGCTAGTGTTTTCTTAATGTCCTGGGGAGCCTGATCATTGTAAATTACCTGTGACATCTCATTAATCCTCTTTTTCCTCACAAACGCATAATTAATGGCAACATTGACAATAATACACAAATTAGCTAAGTGACGCTTTATGGTGTTGGTTTTGATTAACGTCAGGAACCCAAAAATGACATTAATGTAATGCAGATCCCAAAAGGCAACCTGCACTTTGACCTCAGACATACATTTTGTTTGCACCATCACAAAGATTAATCCTTCCCTGGATGAAGACAAGACAAAACTCTGGCCACTGGCATTGCGTGCTGGGCTGTCGCTGAAAAACAAACTGCCTCAATTGCATTTGTTTAAGAAGGAAATCTTAATGCATAGAAAACAACGGCTTAGTGTCATTTCCTATTGTCTTGTTAGGACAAAGATAAATGAGCTACTGTCATGATTTAGATCAACTGCTTCTCTGCTAACTTCTATTATTTGCTTATTTATGGACTAGTGTTTAATTAAAAGCATACCTAGATACAGAACTGCACAATAAATTAAAAATACTTTTTCACTTAATATGTGCTTATTTAGGGGATCAACTTGTGTTTAAACTCTTCACATGGTGTGGTAGACACAATACTGACGTTACAGGTACAAACAGGTAGTGAAAGTCTACTAAAATGGAGCAATATCTTTATCCTAGCTTGAACTAAAAGGATCAAAGGTACAATTTATCCCACTAACTTAAAAAAAAAAAAAAAGTCCAAGTGTTTTCAAAATACATATTGATTTTTTCAGAATATATATTTATACATATATTTATAACTGAAGGGATGTGGCTCAAAACAGTCAAAACAGATCCATTTCCCATTTTAAAAGCACTGTTTGTAACTACCTCACAACCTTAGAAATTAAAGTTAATTATGATTATATATATGTAGATACTCTTTTCAATCATTTCGTAAATTTTACTCACCTTACAGAATGTACAAAACCACAAAAAAGGCTGCTATTTTGATAGGCATAACAGTCTGTATTTCCTCTAAAAAAGGGTATTCTCTCATCACTTTTCTCTCATTATACATTTTTTTGAAAAACTTTATCTGTAAAAAGCAATGACTGATTTAGTGAGAGTTAACATTTTTACATGCATCAGATTTTGTAAGTAAAAAAAATAATAACCAGACTGCCCTAAATAGTGTGGAACGCTTTATTTTTCCCATTGAAATAAAATACAAGTTTGTCTTCAATTAAGATGATAATTTTCACATATCTCCAGTCCTGTACTGGTTCATTAATATGGGCAGATGAATAGGTGTAGGTTTATCTTGAACATTACAGGAAGGAGGAAGTAAAAATTAAACAATAATATAAATCATGAAAAATATTTTAATACCACAAATATAAACAGAAAATTGTAGTTCAAAACTGAATAATAAAAGATGTACCGGGTAGAGAAAATTTTACCAACACCTTTAATGTTCTGATTATAGTAATAAATACATAATAGAATCAACATATAGATTTTCAGCCTTTTAGTTTTCAAATGTCTTATCAGCTGATCTTAACTGCTGTACTTAAAACTGCAAAGAATATTTGAAATAACTTGTGTACCTTATCAACATTATTTTTGAGTTTCATTTCTCAGTATAAGCGTTAAAGAGTTTTTTTATTTTTTTTTTTTTTTGCAAAACATACTAAACTTTCTCTAACTCACAAATGCATTTTAAAGCACTGTGGTATTTAAGGGGCAAAAGGGAATCCCATAGAGGCCATATATTTACTCTAACTAACCAAGACATAAATCCAGATTACTGCAATAAATTATTTCTATTATTTGAACAGAGTAAGTACAGTATCACATTTGAAAGACATTTGAGTTTAATTCATATCTTAAAATTGACAAAGATAGACAATCTCAGCTACACCAACTGAAATGTACTGATGAATATGGGATATACAAGCTAGACCCAGGAGCAGAGACAAATCTGTTCTTTATATCATCATTGTGGCATAAGGTCATTCAAAATGTAATTGTACTTCTTTGTAAAACATAAAAAATTGTCTGGTTGGAGCTGCAAATTTTAAATGGCTTTGTCTGTGCAGTAATTCTTTATCAGCTAGTATGAACCTAGTAATTCTTTGTTTCATACACAATTTGCTGGCAGACTACAGTAACCATTTGCTACTTTTACTTTGCTGACTTAATATTCAGGCAGATACAACAAAAACCTCCTAAAGATACATCTGGAAAGAAACCAGACCAGTTTTAACCCTTCCAAGTCATCTCAATTTACTCTTCACCATAGATATGATTAATATTAACCTATTAGCCTGTATCATTTTATTATTTCAATTCCAAGACAGCCTTGTAGAAAGCAATCTGTCAAGAGATACATTTGTAGAAATTATTTGTTTCAATGTTCAAGTGCTGCATATTGACTTTTAATATTCAAAAATAGTTACAGCAAAAATATTTTTAAAACTAGAATTAGCCTATAGAATTTTGTGCATGTGTGCATGTGAAATTAAGTCAGTGTGCAAGGAAACATAATTTTCTCACAAATCACCTTATACTAGTACTTTAGCAGTTTCAAAATATCTTATTCTAAAATGTAATCTTATCAGAGCTGTCTGTCTATCTAAAATTCCTGTTTGTTGATTGCATCTTGAAATTCAAGATCTACTTGAATTCTATGGCTGAGTGATATCTATGGTTAAGGCATTTCCTTATTCCACAGTGTTACACTAACCTGATTAACAGGACAAGTCCAGAGGGCAGTGTCAGTTTAGGTTTCCTTTATAGTTTAATATCATAAAAATATTTCCATAAATATGAAAGAAGACATAAACCAGTTAAATATAGGTTCAGTTTTATCTCATCGATATTCTGCAATTCATATAAATATGATTCATTAAAAATATATGCAAAAGCTATGTCGTGTTAAACACACACACAGAGATACTTTTCCCCAGCTGGATTTAACATATATGTCTATAACTGTATTTCATCATAGAACACAACAGTATATTTTCAGAAAAGATACTCAGTATTTTATATGCCCTTTTATATATACTTAATTCACAGAAAAATGGTTTTCAGAAAACACAAGATTCTACATTTCAAGAACTTAATACTTATTTCACCACCATACACAAATATTTCTTACAGTGATGGAAGAAAATTATTACCATTTTAGACATATTAACATTTACCTGTTGCTCTCTGAAATACCGCAGAGTGACAGCATGCTTAGTTACTTAACCTGTGAATTGAGCAATTATTAATACAAACATTCTTTATATTTTCATCTGCAGGTGTTTCAATTTGTTTTCTAAATACTGATAAAAAATTAACATAAAATCCAAACAACATGATTCATATATACATGGATTTGGGCTGTTTTCCCCCATTTTTTGGGAGATAGGTAACAACCCTATTGAGACTGTTCATAAAGATATGAAGGACTTTAATGAGATTTCTGACTATTTACTTGTACCAAGAATGTCAAATAAGCTTCAAAAGCAAAAGTAAACTGCAATGCAAGTGACACATACTAAAAATAACCCTATAAATCTGTTCATTCTGTTTAGATCGTCTCCTCAGTAGTAAAATACGAGACTGCTTAGCTTTATTAGATGTTATGGAGAAAACTGACTTTAGGGAAGTAGGCCACTGATAGTCTTATACTGTTCTAGTGCAATACAGTGAAGCTACAGCTTTTTTTAATCTTCCGTAGTACCCTAGCAATGATAAGCAAGCCCTTTTTCAGGGGATTTTTTAGAGCCATAAACATACAAACTCTAAATAAAATGGAAGTGGGTAATTTTATCTTTTAAACTACAGTTGTGAACAAGCTATGTTTTGATAAAACAAAGCTATACATCTTAAAGAAAAATTTGCAATCTGTTTCAGCCTGTCAAAGCAGCTCTAGTGTTTCCTACAAACAGCAGCTATATCTTACTATAAATCTGCTTCCTGAAGGATTTTTGTAAAAAATGAACACAAAACTTTGCAAAAACAGAAGCTTTGAAAGTTTTACACTTCGATTTAAGATATTACTATTTGAAAAAAAAAAAAATCAAAGCGAAAATTTGGAAAGCTGAACCACATTATATGAAAAAGTACAAATAAAGGGGAACATATTCTAAGCCTTCTTCTATAATCTGAGCTTTAAAATCTCTTTTTTCTACATCTGAAAAATGATACTAAGCAGAACGTTAACATTGGTTGCATTTTTTGTGTTTGTGCCCAAAGCGACAGCACTCCAGGGCTTTGTTTTGGGATATCTTAATTAAACCTAAGGATGGATAAACAGATCTACACAGAATTGCACTATGACTACTGAAGACAGAGAAGGCTCAAAAACTAGCACCAATCCTTCTACTATTTTCAAGAATATAAATTGTAAAAATTGTCATAGCAGTTTGTTCTTATTTTTAAACCGAGGCATGCAGCATACAATGAAACATTTTAAGAAAATATGATGGCTGAGGGGTTTCTGCCTTTGCTCCAGTTCAAGATAAAAGTGTAAAACAGCAGTTTTAGTGCGGTAGTTATTACAACCATAATACTCTAGTAGACAGTGCCAAGAAGTCATTAATGCAATATATATCTCTTTGATTCCTAAAATGCTGAGTTAATGGGCCAAATTTCACAATACCTTGTACTTGCAGTGCTGTCATTTTTTATAGCTATCAACTAAAAATAGTATGGCAGACATTAAACAGGCATTTCTTGTACTGACCTTGATTTTGTTAATCTTACAGAAAGCTAAAAAAAACCCCAAACCCCAACAGCTTAAAGAGGTTCCCATTCTTTTAATTTTGAATGTAGCTGTCTGTGTACACATCTACAATGTTTGAAAATATCAAAGTAGGTTTTTGCACCTTCATTCAAAATGTAATTGGTTTCACTAAATAAGTCATCGATTAACTCGTTCAGACTTTTCAAATCTGGGGAAGATCTTAATTTCTCAGTTAAATATGACTTATCTGTAAAAAATTACATATAACTGTCTGTATCACCCCGTCTTTATATATTTTATATATATATATACATATATAAATTCAGATAAAGAAATAGTCTTTTATTAAGTGTAGAATGAAATATATTATCAGCATGGGAGGATGAATCACTGAAACTCATAACTGTAGTTTGCTTCTGGTGGCATAAAAAGAACAAAAAAACCCCAAAAAACCAAGCATACCCAAATCAAAAACTAGGTTAAATTGAGAAAATGTATGTGACTCTTACTGTGAAGAAATAAAATGTACACAAATACAACCACAAAAAAGAACGGGCAATTATGCATTTAAGAACAAGAAACCTATCAAATGTGGATATCTATGCAGAACATATGGAAAACTTAACAAGTCCATTTTCAAAAGTTATCAGTTGAAATGGCTACTAATATGGTATTAGTATTTTATGTAAAAGTGACGCTGTGGTGAATATTAAATCTGCTAACAACCTAATGGAAATGCAGTGTGAGTTTAAAGGGAAGAAAATAAAAAGAATAGCTAGAATGCATGCTTATGCTAAGACTACTGACAATAATTCTCTAACCTCTCACAAATTACATTTTAGCTACTGTAGGGTATGTATAGGCTCGTCACAACTAATAATGTTTTTCTTTCATCAGGTTTGTGTTAACATTCTGGAAATCTGAAATGTTTACTGTAACAAAGTAATGTATTATATAGATAGCATATGGTTGCTGGCTTTGTTTATATAATTTTTAAATATCTGAAAGGACCGTTGGGCTAAAGAGCAATGTTATTGCTTCCACAGTCAGTTGATGGGTTGTTTAATAGTATTTTAAATGTTTGTTAATGATAGTCTCAAGGAAACAGAAAAGCACAGAAGCAATGCAGAATGGCAATACCACAATAGTTTCGAAGATTAAAATGCCACTAGGGGACAGTAGAAAGTCACAAAATGAGGTTCTGCTGAAGAAACCAGAACAAAAGGCCTTTCTTTGTCAAAAAAGAAACCGCAAATACGCATTTCTAAATAAAAATCATTTCACATGTGAGGGTTTTAAAATTTTGCATTAAATAGCAACACAGAATCTGGGAAACACTCGCAAGAGTCTATTTTTAGGTCTTTTGTATTTATATCCATGTATTTTAAAATATGCAGCACTTTCTCTTTAAAAAGAATAAATTCATGTGTGAAAGAATTTTTTGCAGCACTTTTACAGTACTGTGATGTTCTTAAACTCCAAAAGGTATTCACCATTACACATTAATGAAAACATACAAACTGACCTTTGTAATACTGGTAGTTTACCTGGCAAAAAAAAATATTAGGTGATGTATGACATTGTGAGATTTATGAAGCAGTAGAAATAAATGTCTAAAATTTGAGGACTTTAGAAAATGGTTAGGAAAAATCTGCTCTGTTATGGCCGATGTATGGGCACACACCCTTTACTCAAGAGCAAAGCAGTGCTCTTCAAAAATTCATAATAGATTCCAGTCTTCATATGCTGAATCCCTGCAAAATAAAGCAAAGTACAGCATTACCTTTCCAGGGAAAAATTAGATCAAGATAGAAATTAACTATTATTTTTCTTCATTTAGATCAGCCATGGACTCCAAATTATGTCTCACAGATTAGAAAGTTTGGCTTAGATACTTGTAGTTACAGAACTTTCACAGTTTGTATAAAAACATTCAAAGGTAATAATATCAAAAAAATCTGCTGGGCTTATAGGTCCTTCAGCTCACGAGTGTGGAAAGTAAATGTCTATTTCAGAAGTACTTAAAAATCTTTCATTTCCGAAGCAATGCACTTCAACCTAGAAATTATCTAGGTCTGGGAGCATCTAATCCTCAGCCACGCATTTCAGAATACATAGGAGGTTATCCACTAGCTATGGAAAATATTGTGAATTATATTTTTTTTCCTTGATTGCAAAAAAACTACAAAGAGATTGCAATTGCTGAAAGATATCCCCATTCCAAAGTCCTAAATCACAGATTTAAAAGCAATTCAATTGTCTCCTCACAGCCTTACAACTGTAGTCATCTCACAGTAGCATCATGAGCTTGAGCACATAACAGACCTTAGACAATAATATAATTAAGCATTTGTTTGAAAATAGTAAATCTAAGAAGTATTGTCCTATAATAAGGGATGGACTGTTTTCAAATGGAAAACTTAACTAACATATCTTTATGTGTGAGCAAGAGCGAGAAAGACTAATGAAGCAATGTATGTGGAACAAATACACAGGACAGGTAGACAAACACCATGTGCTTGAAAAGACAACTCTTGTACTGTAACACTGAAGGAGAGAGAGAGAGAGAGAGAGAGAGAGAGAGAGAGAGAGAGAGAGAGAGAGAGAGAGAGAGAGAGAGAGAGAGAGAGAGCGAGCCAGCATGGTGTGGGGGTTGCAGGAATGGAGGAGAAGATGAAAGGAAGAGCGTAAGAGCGTTGTGTAGGAGAGAAAGGAGAGGAGACAGGGAAGGCAGAAGGGAGAGAGGAAGTGAGGAGAGAAAGAAAAAAGAGAATCATCTAAACTAACTCAAAATGTCTAAATTTGTATCAGACACCATAAGCACAGAGAAGACAAAAACTTTATCACACACTAAAATTCATAGGTCAACAGCATAAACAAGGGACAGTCCAGAATTACAAGCCCATTTCTCAGGCAGCACGATAAAAAAAAATTTAATTGATATAGCACTTCAATACCTGGTTTAATGAAGCAACCCTAAAAGTAAATACACATACCACATGATTGAAAAACATGATACTGCCTTAATCTGTCATACTTTTGTAATGTTTCTTGCGAGATGGAATGTTTTGCTTTCGAAAAAATGTTTTGAACTACCTGGGTGACAAATGATTTAAAATTAGGAAGGGATGTATTCACTTGTATGAATGCAATAGGAGAGATTATTATGTCCTTGGAAACTCAGCTAACATGTTTACTCTCAGGAAAAAATGTATTTAGAGGTCAAAAGGACTTCTAGAAAATGACCCAGGCAAAACACTTCAGCTAACAGAGTACTTCTTCAAGCAGTTCCTCAAACTTGCTGAACTGTTGTATAACACAACAAAAATACTCTTTAAGTGATTTGCTGAACAGCAAAGACTTAAGATGCATTCTCAAATGGTAATTAAACACATTTTTTACTAAATTAAAACCCAAATCCTAAAAGGCAAAATGTGCTCAGAAGTCACTGATGGCAGATACTAAATATGAAAACCACAATAAATAGAATAAAGACTGAAACTACAAGTTGCTCAACAGCAAACAACTCTGAAATGCTTATAGTTTTGTGTTGAACGTCTCAGAATTTTAGGGACACTACAGACATGACACCTTATCAGCACAAATGTTCAAAGTACTAGCATCTTATAAAAGGAGTTCATATGCAGGGAAAGATTGAAATTGTTAATTCAGGGTTAGTAAATATTTTTATACTCAGTTAATTTTTTAAAAAGTTAGATGCAGAGATGTTTCAGAAGACTGATGCTTGGGTACTTTTCTGAAACTATCTTTGTGCCTTACTGCATTTTTTGCACTATATTGGACATCACATCTTTAAGCAGTGAATGATTTGTACGCACTTTTCCCTTAGATTCCCACAGCCACATTTTAAAATGTGGCTTTCTATTTCTTCCAATTGCTTCTCAAGGAAGACCATTCTGCTGCAATACTTCCTTCCTGCTATTCTCAAAACTCATCCTCCCACTGATGTGTTCCTTCCCACCTCAAGATTCTCAGTGAATTGCTCTTTTTTACTTTCAGTGGCTCATGTCTCATGTAAATTCTTTCTTTCCTCTTCATCTCTTGATTTTTAGTTCTTTCATAATCTCAGAAAGTCACATAATATAACAACTTGTGATTTGGTATTTTCCTATAGGTCATATTTAGGTTTTCCTACATCAGGATACACATTTGTATCAATTAACAATCTTGTGCTTTGATATGGTTCATAATCCTCTCAGAAGGATTATTCCTTTACGCATTCATTTAACTGTAGGCTGTAGTTGCTTTTAACTGAGCTCTGAAATTTCAATATAGTTTGTAAAAAATAATGGTCTATTCCTGTAAGAGGCACATTAAATGAGATGCTGCTGCCTGTCTTTGTATACAAAAGAAAAAGAGATTAGCACATAATTACAAAAGGACAATGTTACAAAAATATTTTTTAAACTCTGGCGATATCAGATTTCATATAGAAATTAATATTTAATGTCATGTAACAAATTAAGGAAACTAGAATACCTTTTCTTTTTTAAAAAATCTTTGTTACTATTTTATTTCAGGCAAATCTGTTTTTGAGATAATAACTTGTACTAAATACAGAAAGCAATCTGAAAAAAAATAGTGTAAACATGCTAAAACTTAAATCTACTGATCTCCCATTTAATACTTGGTACATGGAAAACAGTGGATAGTTCTGATACAGCACCTGATTGATATTTCCAGGGTGTGAAAACCTCCACCGTGAGATTAGGCTGATATTGCATATTCAAACACATACAATGATATATTTGTCATTGCTATTGACCTTTATCTCTCCAGTTTCCTGACAACCTTCTACAGTTATTGACATTACAAATACCAGCGACAACGTGCAGGGCAAAGTATAACCTTTCATTTACCTTCATGTCCCTCAAATGACTCACATAGCTAGTTTCAACAAAAGCTGCAAACAATGATACTGTTGATTTTTTTTTCTTAACTTGCTAAAATGTTTTCCATTTTCCTCTTGTTCTCTGAAAATCATGCCAATAACTCACTACAAAGGAAACGATTTCAAATGAATACAGGTAATTAGAAGTGTCAAGAAATCAGCAGAGTAGGGTGTCTGCCATCATTTCTGTGGAAAGAGTGCCAGATTCCCTTTCAAAAAGGTCTTTGTCATTTTTTAATAGAAGGTAATTAATGTAGACTACAGTAAAGTGTACAGGATCCCAGTCACTTGTCTTTCTTTCCTTAGAAATTGGACCATAAAGATGTTTTGATTTCTAGAAACAATCTTCTGAGGTTATTTAAAAATGACTTTTAATTACAAGCATAGTCTTTTCAGAACTTTCATTATTTTAAAATCAAAAAGAGGCAGAATTTGGAAAGGGCACATTTAAAAGGGTGAAAAGAAAAGAAGTCTTCCTTTAAAAATTCCAGAGCTAAGTAGTTTGTTTAGAAAGTGACAGGATGATTTCACATAACAGATAGTATACACTGAGGAGAACACTAAAACCAGACCCGAACATGGAAATCTATCCACTTGTAGCTCAACATTCAACCATCCAAATATAGAAAGATGAAACACTGATGCTTTTGTAATGAAAATTACAGATATTCAGCTTACAGCATGCTATATACTAGTGGTAACAAAACCAATTATTTTGTCATTTTAATAACCATACCTCTTACAGACCAATGCATATCATCTCAGAGCTATATAAAATTTAAGATTTCAAACAAAATTTTGCACTTTATGGAAAACTATTTATTCTGAAATCTCAAAAAAAAACCCAGATCATGGAATATGTGAGTTGGAAGGGATCCACAAGGAACATGAAGGCCAACTCCTGGCCTTTCATGAGACACCCCAAGAGTCACACCATGTCCCTGAGAGCATTGTACAAATGCTTCTCAAGCTCTGTCAGGCTGGTGCTGTGACCACTGCCCTGGGAAGCCTGCTCCAGCACCCAACCACGCTCGGGGTAAAGAACCTTTTCCTAATATCCAGCCTAAACTTCCCCTGACACAGCTTCAGGCCATTCCCTTGGGTCCTCTCACTGTACACTACAGAGATCAGTGCCTGCCCCTCCTCTTCCCCTCATGAGGAAGCTGTAACTGCAGTGAGGTCTCCCCAAGTCTGCTCTCCTCCAGGCTGAACAGACAAAGTGATCTCAGCTGCTCCTTGTATGACTTATTCCCAAGGCCCTTCAGCATCTTCTTAGCCCTTCTTTGGATGCTTTCTAACAGCTTGATATCCTTCTTATACTGTGGCATCCAAAACTGTCCATGGGACTTGGGGTGATTCTGCACTAGTGCTGAGCAGAGCAGGAAAATTGCATCCTTTGATCTGCTGGCCATGCTGTGTCTGCTGCACCCCAGGACACAGCTGACTCCTGGCTGACAGGACACAATATTTTTAAAAATGTGTACAGAAAAACAAAGTCAAATAATTATACTGCACTGAGATCAGTACGTTTCCTTCATGAGCAGTTAAAGCCTAGTGACAAAACAATTCGCCTTAATAAAAAGTATCTAACAATGCATCTAATCAATTGGATAATCCTAGTATGCTACTAATATGAACAGATGTTCTTTGCTGTCACAAAATTATCCAGAACTATTCCAATTCCAATATTTTCCTTATTTCCCTTCATGTTTCCTACAATATATCTGCCACTCCTGATCCTTGATAACACAGAAAAATAACCACTGAATTAAGAGAGTAAAATATTTCCTCTCTTTTCTGTTTCATTAAGCCGAACACCTAGAGACCCTCAAATTTATATCAATATTGATAAAGTAACGTGTATCAATACAGAAATCTTATTTTAGATAAAAGACCAATAAGTACAGAATATGATCCAGCATTTTGAAATACAGACATCAAAACTTTTTTGATAATGAAAATAGGTCTCAAAAATCTGGGAGACTGGTAACAAAGCTCAGTGTACGTAAGAAGGAATATCACAAATTTTAACGTTGTATTTCCATCTGTATGTTCAGTAATAGAAAAAATTTATAATAACATTTACTAACACTATTTATTTGTGTTACAATGAGGTCATCCATTTGGATTTTAAGGCAAATAGACATCTAAAAGGAAAACGCTGACAACCTTCTGATTTATGTAAATCAAGCCTAACACATTTCATAGTCTGCGTGTCACTGCCAACAGGAATTAAAAAGTAGTAACAAACATAAACAGCTCTCTGCTTTGTGGTTCAGAAAATAGTTGATAGATCTTAGGGCAGGAATTTCCAGTCTCCAGTTCACATCTTTTCTTCAAGCAATATTTCCTACTGCACATGTAGTTTCACAAGTTTAGGTGCTCTCTCATTGGGAATCGCTTGTGCTGTATGCTAAAATCAATGAAAAGACATTCAGAAATTCCAATGGGCATGATACTGTATTCCACAGCAGTAAAATTCAGAAGAGGTGCTACAAGAAATCATAAAGGTTCATTTCCCACCCTGCAGCTCTGAAGAATGAGAGCTGGAGAACCACTGTCCTTCATCAGACTTAATCTGTGTTACTAACTCCCTCAAGTAAGACTGGCAAGGGTTGGAAAGAGCAGACCTGTAAATGCATTTTGATGTTAAGAGGAGTTCAACCTTTGATCATGGGACAAATCTTGCAAAGCAGCAAGAGTACTATTTCAGATCAATGCACTGCAGAGAACTGCACTTGAGTATTATATTTGCTATATAAAGCTACACTACTAAAAATGCTGATAGCAGTTGAGGCAAAACAGTTGAAGCGTGTAAATAAAAAAAACAGTTTTGTCCTAAGAAATGAAATTATGTAGAATAGCCAGACAATACTTCTGACAATTTAAAATTCTTGTTCTATTTTTTTCTCAAAATAGGTAAAAAATTGAAGTTACCTTATTGCTGGACTAAACTTAACATGGCAAAATTAATATATATATATATATCTCATATAAAACTATGGATACAACATAGTTTCTTAAAAGCATCAAAGTGAGCAGACAGGCTAGCAAGTTCTCTCTTACAGTCATTGTTTTGCAATGAGCCAGTGGCATAAAGTAATCCTAAACAGCATAGCCATCACAGGTGGTAATGTCTGGTGTATAAATTTAGAACACTCCTCTAACACCTATAAAATCAAGTGCTCGTTTGGGTCACTACTTTGAAATATCCTAAATGTGTGATCTAACACTAAGCAATTGCTTATCCTGAGCAATTGTTGCAAGATCTCTGCGCTTGAACTATCCCACTGTGTGTAAGACAGCAGCTTTCTAAATGTAATGCATTAATAATAGCATTAAAACATTTCAAAATGGGACATAGCTGGTCATGAGTGTTGGGAGTGTCTGTTTCAGGGAATGGGAATCATCACTAGATATATAAGAGGTAGCAATGGTACCTAGACAAATTCAGAGTTGGTTTCCTGACACACCGGGTGAATATCTCTCTATGGAGCTCTTTAATCTGTCTGCTGGACTAATTAGAAGTCAAATAGCTCACAGAGGAGCAAGAAAAGCTACTTCCATTCATGGCACTAGCTATGAAGTTGAGCTTCCCACATTTGGGAAATGGTTGACACAGATTAAATACTTACATTTAAACAGACAGCAGGAAAACAAAAAACCCTGGTCAACAGGCAAATGAATATTTAAAGACCTCTATTATTTTGGTAGAAAATTCTCCCCGGGCTTAAAAAAAAAAAAAACAAACCAAAAACTGTCATAAATTCTATTACAGGGGATATGTTTGAGGAAAACTTTCTGCAGAATTCCATTTCTGCTCCAGTAGGTTGCTTTGTTTTACAAAAACACATTTAGCCCAAGCCAAGTGAAAAAAATAAGAAAAGAACACACCAAAAAGTCATGAAAGTCAAAACTAGCTCCATTTCTATTGTTCTACTTATCTCTGTATATAATGAAAACAGTAACTGGAGCTGGGCTGAAATTTATACACATACGATAGGCTCTGCACCCACTGACATTCTCTCATATTCTTGTCTATTCTTTATTTAGTGCAGAGAATACAAAAATATTTTTATTTGAATTGGGAAAATTTTTAATATAAGAAAACAATTTTATTTTGAAAATAAGTATGTAATACAAGTAAAATATTTTATAATTATGTTAAAGTGTATAAAGTTATGCTCTTTTTCAGCCTGCTAAGTATTTCAAAGAAAACATAAATATTATATGGAATATGTACAACAAAGTTATGTAATCAATTATGTGGAATACTATAATAGGATTTATACTTCCAGTAGGTTCTTTTTCACCCTTAACAGACTTCTTTAATTACTAGCAAAGATACCAGTAGTTGTTTTTCTGCCATCTACTATCATAGAGAAATAAACTGGACAGAGCTGGAATTGTATGTTAAGCATGCAACTTTTGTTTTCAATTATAGTATGCACTTGATAAAAAAAAAATGAAAAGGCCTGTATTTTATGATAAAAAATAAACACATTGAACATTTATCTATGATGATTTCCCTGCCAAGTTAAAGAGTCTCATTCATGTGCAAAAAGCACTGTTTTGTAATGATAACTTTTCATCTTTCACCAAAAAAATGGGCTTTTTCATGAAATCTATATCAGTATTTTATAACTCAAGCATATAAAACAACATCGATATGTAGAACCTGTATGACACAAAAAGAGTAGCTGGTCATAAGGATGTGAGTCTCCTTCACACTGTTTATACATCCCAGTGGGTCAGTTACTTGTTGAAGGACAACAAATAAATTAAATAGGAAGTTGTTTTAAATTGGCATTGGATGTTGCTTCAAAACTTTTCCTAATTTGCTTTCTACAGGAAACTGTAGAAAGAGTAGCAGAGTTCAGCATAGTAGTAAATAGTTTCCTCTTGTGTACGTGTGCATATGCATGTAGACATCTCAATACAGTGTTGGTGGAACAAAAATTGCAATATTAACAGAAATAAGGCAATATAGCTTAGTAGTGGTTATCCTATTTGCCCTTTGTGCAGGGTGCAGGACCATTTGTAATATCAATACAGTTGAAAAATACCCTCCAACCTATTGCATGTCCATTCTAATCAAGCCAGTATTTTGAAGACAAGAGAGGAAATAATCCTTGAAGTGACCAACAAGTTCTATAGATTCACCTGATTTAAGCCAACATGGAACGATTCAAGCATTTTTTCTTATTCAGTGAGGACATCTCTCTTTTGAAATTTACAATAAATTATGTGTGTACTCTTTCCTTTAATGACAAGAAACGGCATGTAATAACAAGATATACATCAATATATGGCAGGTAATAATAAGATTAATAGCTAATTAAAGAATAACATCTAAATATAAGTTTAAACAATAATAAATAATATCTAAAACATAAGTTGATGCCTTAAAATGAATTTTGAAAAGAAGTTAATGAAACCGTGTTAGCAATTTCAGTTGCTGAGGTACCAAACTAATTCAATATGAATACAAAACTATGTCAAAAGCATCTGCTCACTCACATCAGCAGCAAAATTGGTCCCTGCTACAGTATTCTAAACAAAATCAAGCATTAACTAGTTAATTCCAGAAAATGCAGGCACAGATTATTGCTACTTAGTGTCACCAAGATATTTTAGTTTTCCTAGATATTGTATTTCAAATTTAATAACTAATTTTGCAACTACTCCATGCATAGCTTTCACATTTCCTCACGCAACTGATGTGTAAATTCCTGGGAGGAGATATAAAATCTTTAACTAGGTAAGACTAGAGAAACATATGAACACCAAATTTAGAACTAGCAGCAGAACAAGATTTAGAACAGTACTGGAATATCTGAATCAGTGTGGCATCTAGGAAGGCCTTACCAGTGGTCTCTGCCTCTTCATGAGTAATAAGGAATTATCTCTCCCATTTACCTCAAACTGTGATAGAATTAATCACATAATTAAGGAAGATCTGTGAATTGTCTTGCACATGTACGTTCTCAGGATCTTTAAGCAGGAAATTGGGAAGTTTGACTTTCAGGATTTTTTGCTTTTATGAACTAAAAAAAATATTTTGGAGGTTAAAACCAGAATAAATTCAAGCCCATTCACTTTCATATACCATTTTAACATACCTAGAAACACTCAGAATTAAACCAAACTTCTCAATGGTATTCCAACTTGATAATATTTTACTCAGGATCTGTGCTCACAGTTTTGCTCAGAATAAAAAAAGGGTCAGGCTTCTTCTCAGCTGGATAACTAAAATACAGTGATACAGTCAAAATCAATAGAATCACCAAAAGAAAAAAATTAGTATTGCTAAGAAACAGTTAAGTGAACACATATTTTATCTCTATTTCAACTTTACACCTAAATGCTAAACTTATCTATGTCCCAATACAGCTTACGACCGACACCAAATATATATGCAGAACAACAAAAGAGCATGAAGAAAGAAGGAGTTTAAGATTTCTGTTATAAACAAATACAATAGAAAAAAGTCCTGGGAAATCCCACTATTCTTTTAGAAGTCTACAGCTTATAACAATCTAGTCTAATGGATCAGAAAGATGAAGCTTTGCAAATTTCATGAAAATAAACGTGGCAATAATTTGAAGAGTAGAAAAAGGAAACTGCCTCCTACAGAATTCATTTCTCCAGGTAAGCAGACCATTGTGCTTTAGCATTTGTGCAGCAAAAACCAAAAAAATTTTCTCTACATTCTTTAGTAGCTGTCAAATAAGAAAATCTGCATCACATAACTTTTTTTTCCCACTTAAAATCTTTGTAACTTTGATATTTTTTACATTAACATAATTGCTACGCAGTGTAGTAAATATGACTCATTTTAATGCTATATCAATACGTCTGACCTCATAATAAATATTATAGTCCTGGTCTTTAAATGTTGAACAGTGATGCTTGGGTCAATGGCATATTAATTGGAGTCAACTACTTTCATGAATTGTTTATTAATTACTTTTGCCGTTTTGCACATTATACTAGTTACCAAAGAAAAAAGAATAGAACTTTTCTTCCCCAAGACAGAAGAATAACATTCAATTGCTGAGCCGAAATAGAGAAAATCTATATTGTTTCAGTTGCATAGATGCTAGTAGGAGCCTTCTTAAATATTAAGGTACTTTGGGTAAGAAACAATACTAAGAATGTTTTGTAGCATGGTGAAACAGCAGTAGAGTTGACACACAAACAAGCAAGTTGAGTTTAAGCCCTTTTATTTCAGGACTTTTCATGTGAGCAGAGCTGTCTCCAATAGCTAGTTCTAGGTGCAGATCTACAAAATACATATTACTTAAAGATAAAATTATATTTACAAGTATGCAGGCTAAACTGTTGTAGCACTTGTTGACACTGAAGATTACTTGATAACCTATGTATCATACGAACAAAAAAAAAAAAAAGCAGACTGTGCCCCTGTATAAAAAGAACAACATTGTCTACTTCCCTGCAACGTCTCTAAAACAGGGTAATTCCCTGAGAAGTGCAGTTATGTTAGTTTAAATTCTACAGATTGAAGACTCAGAACTACAAATCTAATTGTATTTCTAACATGAAAAGGTTACTGAGAAAAACTTCTTTAAACATTCAGGACTTCTTAAGGAAACACCATCAAGAATGTGCTGAATTTAACTCTTAAGGAGTCAGGAAGAAGCAAAATTCAAGTTAGCCAAGTAACATTAAATATGTAGTGGTATGTTTCAGAATCAGAGGATCACAGAATCGCTTAGGTAGAAAAGACTAATAAGCACTGCCAAGGCTACCCCTAAAGCATGTCCCTAAATACCATGTCTACAGGTCTTAAATACCTTCAGGGATGGTGACTCAACCTGGGCAACCTGTTCCAATGCTTGATAACCCTTTCAGTAAGAGTTGTTCCTAATACCCAATCTAAATGTCCCTGGAACAACTTGAAGCTGTTTTCTCTGGTCCTGGCACTTGTTACCTTGTAGAAGAGACTAATGTCCACCTCACTACATTCCCCTTTCAGGTAGTTGTAGAGTGTAATTAAGGCTCCCAGGCTCCCCCTTGAACCTTCTTTTCTCTGGCTAAACACCCCAGCTCCCTCAGGTGCTCCTTATATACAGTGTGCTCCAGACCCTTCTCCAGACCCATTGTTGCCCTTCTCTGGACACGCTCCAGCACCTCCATGTCCTTCTTGTAGTGAGGGGCCCAATACTGAACACAGGACTTGAGGTGTGACCTCACCAGTGCTGGGTACAGGGGCGCAATCACTGGGCACACTATTGCTGATACAGCCCAGGGTGCCACTGACCTTCTTGGCTACCTGGGCACACACTGGACCATGTTCAGTTGGCTGCTGACTAGCACCCCCAGGATCTTCTCCATCAAACCAGGTAAGCAGACCATTGTGCTTTAATATATGTCAGTTAACCCATAAATAATTTTCTCCACATACTTTCAAAATGGTCAAATAAGAAATTCTGGATGATTCCTCCCCCAGCCTGTAGCACTGCCTGGGGTTGCTGTGATCCAAGTGCAGGACCTGGCACTGGGCCTTGTTACATCTCACACAACTGGCCTCACCCAATCCAGCCTGTCCTGACTCCTCTGCAGAGACTTCCTACCCTCCAACAGATCAACATTTCTGCCCAACCTGGTGTCACCTGTAAACTCATGGAGGGTGCACTTTATCCCTTTGTCCAGATTGTTAATAAGGATATTACAGAACTGGCTTCAATACCAAGTCCTTGGGAGCACCACTTCTGACTGGCTACCAGCTGGATTTGACTCCATTCAGCACCACTACCTGGGCTTGGCCATCCAGCCAGTTTCTATTTACTAAATTCTATTGTCCTTACATACTTTCCTTTTATTAAAATCCACAGTTAGAGCACATTCCATAGCTTAAGCATTTTAGATTTTCCCAAATTGCTACAAGCATATTGTTTTTAATGCCATCATAACCCTCTGTATTGATACATGGTTAATACTTTTTTCATCAAAGGCAGAATAATTCCCATGTTTAATTCCAATTCAGTTACTTTTGCACTGTTTACTCAAAGTTCAGGAGACAAGACCATTTGGGACAAATCAGCTTCAAATTTAGGTGGCCTAACTGAATGCCTGGAAATTTTCATTATCAGTATTTGTCATTATATTTACCATACAAAGTTTGGGGCAACAGCTGTGCTATTTTTACATTTCATGTATTCAGAGTATGATTACAAATGTTTTTTATGCAATGATAAAAACATAAACATTTCAGCTTCATCAAGCCATTTAAGAGGACTCAAAGTTGCCCACGAAATTTGTATTTTACGTTCCTATTTTCGCTATTTAATGATGCAATTTTAAAAAGGTTGAAAAAGCTTTGAATAAATACATGAGTTTTAAAATACAAGAAATATAGGTCATAGGACTTACCCAAGAGGTAACTACTTGGCTAAACAGCCTCTAAACACCCTATCTCATTCTTCCTCAGACTTGGTTGAGTGCAACCTTCCTGTGTTGAAAAATTACAATTAGAAGATCCACTGATATTGCTGAAGCAGGAGTCCCTTCCTGTTTATCTGTCAGGATTGCAATTTTGCAAGGGTTTCTGAAGATCCTCAGTTTAGTTATCAGTCAATTTCACTACACTTCTAAGTTAACACCATGGTAGTATACAAGACAACAGGGTGTTTGGAAGGAACATATTTGACAGAATAATATCTCCCAGACATATTAAATTCGTAAGTTCAGCACATATGATTCTGGCACAGTTTTTCATCAAAACAGGCAGTGGATAATATACAACAAAATATGTTTATAGAAAGATTTCGGTGTCATGAAATGGGTCAAGATCAATTTTGGACAATAGTCCCTTTTCTCATGAATGGGACCATAACATATATAAAAAGATTAGCTTCCTATGGGAATTATTTTGAAAACAATGTTAAGGTCAGGGAGAGAAACATTCAGCTAACAAGACTCAATTTTGACTCCTAAAACTGCAAGTTAGTGGAATATTTTTGTTTAGACTTTCAGCAAAACAGCTCGCTTGACAGACATTTTCAGCCAGCTGTAAGTCTAAGAAAAAATCAAACTAACCCAAACCAGGGTGTCTAAAAATTGTGAAAACTAACTGCAGTGGTCACTACTGTTTTGTAAAAATGCATTACTCAACTAAAATATAAAAAGTATTTTATGGTTGTTGAGTTACCCTTCTTCTCAGTCAGATTACATGCATTCAATAATTTTTAGAAAATCATGTGGCCAAAAGGAATGTAAAATGAAAATGCGTATTTTATCTACAACTAATATAAGGTTTTTCAGAAAGTAATTTCGAAGTGTCTTACTGTATCCTGTTTGGTTCTTTTTAAGCTAGGAAACAAGACACATCAGACGGAGTGAAGAAAGAAAATCTATTCCACTAGCAACACACTATCCAATCACAGCACATCTGCTTTTCTACTGTGGTGATAAGGATGCACAGATGTTTTTTAATATCCATAAACCAATATGCTAACTATAAAAACAAAGGAACACATACAATATACTGCCAGTAATTCTATTAATCTAAGATAAAAACAAAGATGAAACCAGAATGAATCGGTTTCTTAAAACAAACTTCTTTCTACTTATAAATCAGAGTGCTAAAGAGAAATAAATACATATGTATCCTAGTGATCTAACACCCATCCCAAGCTAGCCCCATCTTGTGTCACTGCCTAAGTCATGCAAATTACACCAGAACTGCCAGTTGACTAAGATTAATGACACTGCGCCAGCTTCTTTGTTTCTCTCTGCGGCCGTTTAGTGTGAAATACTATCCAAAAACATTATCTATCCTCTATTAATCCCACAAATTTGTTCACACCATGCACATTGTTTAGGGCAATTTACAACAGGAAACATACTGAGCACAATTGCATTTAATTACTTGGGTTCTAATTACATTCATTAAAGGCTAATAAAATAAATGAAACAGCTTTAAAAGCTTCTGCAAAACACATGGGTCTTGTCTCCCTCATGAAGCATGCTATAGAGGTTTGATGTGAAACATAGATTTCAACATATATGTCTGCCTATTATGTATCTCTAATATGCACAAAGACACATAATGCATATTCATTTATTTATTTGTAAACCATACGCACTTCAATTCTGAGTGATCCTCAATACTGCTGATATTACGTATATTACTAGTCATGATGATGCCAGGCACCCCAAAGTACTTTTTAATGTGTTATGTTGAGATGGAGGAATATCAGTTTTAGTGTTCTGACCCAATTAATTTAACTCTTTCCATCTCTACTACAGAGTTATTCCCCCATTTTCTCTCATCTTATATCTGCATTATAAAAGATACAAACTGACATAGGAAAGAGAGTAAGACAGCAAGAAAAAGAAAAAAAGATCAGGGAAAACCATGTTACTTTTTTGGTATATATTCTTAACAATATTTTGTTAAGGCTCATTTCTAACATTCATCTGAGGATCTGAATTTTTTTCTCAGTAGCTATTTACATTAAAAAACATGTTCTGCACACTAGGCAGTCTAAATAAATCCCCCATAGTGGTTAAAAATGCAGCCTGTTAAAAACACAATTTCCTAATTCTTATGTTTTTATGCTATTTCCATTGTGCTTAGAATGCAGTTTATGGCAAAAGACTGAACCTGGAACATGCAGTTGACAACTGTGCCAGAGAGAATTCAGTACTGGATATTTAGAAAAAAGTGTTTATGGTGAGCTTTGCTGTTATGACTGTTCATTTCCCTTAAGTTTACAAGAAGATTATCCTAGTAATCAGTGAAAGAAATAAAGTTCTGGTTTATCATGATAAACCTTATACTATGTATGTATATGGTCTTAACTGAAGATCTAACTTGGCACACTTGGAAATTAAAAACTCTTAAGCATTCTGCATCGTAAATACAATGGTAATCAAACATCTGCCAAAATTTAAAAGTATAAAAAACTTACACAAGTTGTGTTTTATGAAGAAATTCAAATAAAAAAATTAGAAAGAAAATCAGCCCTGACGATTAAACTACAAGTACTGTAGAATTTTAATAAATGTTTTTAAGTGCCATGAAACACTCAAAGATTCGGTACAGATTCTGTGAAGTAAATCAGGTCCATCTACCCAATGTATCTTCCTCTTGTAAGTTAATAAATATTCTCTGACTAGAAATTTGTTAATTTAAAAATATTTTAACATTTTCTGTCATGTTAGTGTATTGCTGACAAAATAATTATATTTTTCCTTAAAATAAAATATAAACCATTTTTTCTGTTTGGAGTATGTTTCACAACTAGCAGGCTGTGCTGGCACAGCACTTCAGGCAGTTTAACTGAGAGCAATAAATTAACAATGGCTACATGCACCATTTTAGAAAGTCCACCTTAAAATTATACAACTTTGCCACATACATGTCTCAAACTGTTTCTTATTATGAGTACAGGATCAATTCCTTTTGCAAACTATTTAAAGAGCAGACATTTAAAGAAATCATATGAATCCCTCATTCGGATATATAAACCCCTCATTCGTGAATCAACATTTGCTTTGGAGAAGGGAGGAGGGGCACCCATCTTCACAACAAAGCAGCAGCTCAATACAGCTGCCATCTGGCTTCCTCCTGCAGTTCACTTCCCATAGCAAACAAGATACACAGTTTAAGGAGTGTTGGGGAAGGGAGAGGGGCTGCAGTTTTAACCTTACAGCTCTATGATGAGGCATTTTTCCACTCTATAAAAACCCCTCAATATAGAATAGAAGGCTCAGGAAATTGTTAGTAGGATAGAAAGCCTTCCACTTCTCTGTTTCTGGTTCAGATCCACACCAACTCGGTGGTAACCAAATATAACTGCTACCTAAAGGACTTTGCAATGAAATGAGTTAGCTGTTCTCAGTACAATACCTAGTAAGCATGAATCCGTATCACTAAAAACACCAAATACAATAAACTCTTTCCTCCTCACTGTGAAGGAATTGCTCATCACCAGAAGCAGCTGAAAATGTCAAGGCATAAACCAAACTATTTTAACTACAGCAGAAGAAAGAGTGCTGAAGGCTTGACACAGTCAGTGAAGAATCTGCTGTGTGGTTTGTTGTTTCTGCTAAAGCTCAAAAGCACAAATTTTTCAATTTTCAGATAATGTGCTAATATCTATTGTCTTTACCTTCCTTATGTACAAGTGAGGGAAATGTAAGAATCTAAATAGATTTGCATTTATAATGGGGCAGCTAAAGACAAAATGACGGCCATAAAACCTCTACTTTTCTTACTGTTGTCTTATAGTGTGCATTCACCATTTTGCTACATTTATGAAACAGTAATAGACCCAAAGACTCAGGCTGTGTGCTCAGGTGGTTCTGTCAAAGAAAGACAAATATATGCTGAAGCAATGATAAAGGTGCTGGTTTAAGCAGTAATATAAAACCTAGCAGTTTACTTGTTGCAAACAGTCCTTTCTCGATAAATTATCATTAATAACAATGAAATACCTAAAAGGTTTCATTGACCTCACTGGAGTTTTTTTATTCCTTCAGTGGGATCTGATTTTATACACATTACCGTTGAGGTATTCAACTTGATATACAGACAGTTCACAGCATAATGAAAAGTGAGACAATTTCTTCCCATATCTAAAAAGCAGTATCCAGTTTATAATTAAAGTAAAATAAACTTAAAAATTAAACCTTCATGTTGTTGGCAAGATTAAATGATGTTCTAATAACATACAGCTGAATGGGTAATATCCATTAAGACTGATCAGAGAAAAACACCAACAAAATGAATAAATAGAACCCAAAAGCTAATGACCTCAATCCCTAGCAGCCCCTTGACCCTTATTACTACAGCTGCTGGTGTAGGAAAGGATTAAAAGGGGCTAAGAAATCATTGGGTTAACATACAAGAGCCCAGAAATTTGACCCTGGTTACTTACAACACATATCCTCTACTAAAAATGAGTATAGGAGAATTAGAAACAGGGCTAGCAAAGGTCAGCTTGAGTGCAGATAAACTAGGAAAAAGAGGGCTTGAAAGGCAAAAAGGTTTTATTTCTCCCACAGCACTTTGTTGTAATCAGGATGGTTTAAGGACAGAAGCAGGAGTAGGGTAGCTGGCATTGTTGAATATCCTAGATAAACTTTTAGGATGCATGAACTTTCCTCATGTCTTAATCAAATGCAGCAGCTTTCAAAGCTAAATAAAAGAACAACTACTCACCATTAGATATGTAGTACCAAGTCCATACTTCATTAGACATATGAGTAACATTCTCATCACCATCACTAGAAAACTGGACTTCCTCATTAATTGAAATAATGCATTTAATAATCATAAGTCTTTTTAACCTGCCTCTGAAATTCTATAATAAGATCCTTTCTAAGTACTCAGGTCAAGATCAAAGATGGTAATCTACAAGCTAATACACACAAAACCCCAGAGACTTAGAAACTTATCTCCATAAAACTGCAACCATCTGATACATACAGACACACATACACACACCCACACCCACCCACACTCACTCACACTGGGCAACCTTAGATCCTTAGATGTCATCCCATCCACTCTGAAAAAAATCTTGTGATACCATCCATAGAATCACTAACTATCCAAAGAAGGCTTTTATTAAAAGTACACTTCTACAAAAAGATCGTGTTTATTTGAAAGAGATACCTGAGCACCACAGCGGGAATTACAGCTGTCAAATAAAATTGTACTTGGCACTTCATGAGAAAATTACAAACCAATTATAAGCAATTGCAGAAGATGTCATTTTAGAGATACTTTCCATGAACTACCTTAGTGTTCTAACAGTCTCTAGCCTCAGAAAACTCACCATCAGGAACATCCTAAGTACAGTCCAAAGACAATGAATGAATGAAGACTATATTTGATCATGGAATGTAGAACCCCTATTACTACTGTAGTAAAAAATCTCTCCACAGAACCACCACTGTCTTTCATTTCTACAATTGCACTTTCAGGAATATAAACAGTTTACCCCTGTAACTTGCCATTGCAAGACCTATGATCAATGTAAAACTACTTGGAGTGAACAGTCACACTCCAGAAAGAATAAAATACCCATATGTGTACACCTCTCAAGAGTCACTGTGTTTCAGATCTTTCATTCCTTCCTCTCTGATGGCTCACACCTTATGCTCAGGTGAAAACTAGAAATACCTTTCAAACTCTGGTAAGCAAAACCAGCAACTCTACTGGATACCAAATAACATGGTTGCTGGAGAGTGGTTTTATAGCACATTTTAATCTCCCTTCCTTCCTTCTCCGACTAACCAGTGTTTCACATGCAACAAACACCTTTTTTGCCTACAGTTAAGGGTCTGTCTTTCTCTTCTGTTCTTCCCCACCCATATTATCCTGTCTCTTCCCCATGTACCAACTGCATTTCTTTCAAAGACTGCTGAATTGATGCCTGTCTGCTATCTATGAGCAACTGTTCTCAACTTTTATTTTGCTGCTATTTCTATTTCACACATGGAAGAGCAAATTCTTTGCCTGTAAGCATAACTTTTTCAAATATTCAATTGGTGTAATAAAAGATAATACAGACAGACCTCTTCCCTATTTCTTTAAGCTGAGCCTGTTGAAAAGCAAAGTAAAAATGTGAGACAATTAAAAGGTAAATCATGGCATAATAAAACTTCATTCTACTTCTCTCAAGGTTCATTCTACTTTCAAAATTCTGAAACTTTAAGAGCAATTTTCAATATTTTAAAGATTTTTTAAGCATAACTAGTATGCTTTTAAATGGTATGCCGAAAGCTCTGAATAATTAACGTTTAATTAACTTGTTTTCTTGAAAACAAAGTTTGCTTTTGACACAGATAAATTCACTGAATGTGAATGAAGAAATAATTATTTCCTGAAGATGGTGTCATGATTCACACACAACAGAGAACTCAGGATCTGGACAAGCATGAGAAGACACAATATTGGGTCAATTGTATTGTCTACATTTTTCATCATTAGTTTCTTACATGAAACAAACCAAATACTAGGAAAGAAGAAATTTTTGAACCATCTGTGGACCTAAACAATTACAATAAGATGGGAAAGAGAAGTTCTTCAAACAACAGGGATTAAGAGTTCACTGAGATAAGTGAAGAGTCATGCAGCAGAAAAAGAAGTTTAAAGCCCTCTGAGTTTACCTGGGAAAACAGATTGTGCATAATTGTTTGTGATATTTATGAATGAATGTTGAGTGGTGTTTATCTACTGAAAAAGAGAAAAAAAGACTAAAACAGAAAAAACATACATGTAACAACTAAGAAACCAAGCTGTATCCTGCTAACACAGGGATGAAAGAGTCTAGTCCCAGTTATTTAAGTAACCACATCTAAAAACCCGTATGTAAATTTATTAAACTTGGTAGGGGAAACTATCTGGTTCTTTGTTGCATCTATTTTTAATGCAGCTGCAATACCTCATAAGCAGAAACATCATTTGTCAGTTCATGTATAATAATAGCTCAATTTATGATAAATTGCTCTTTTGATAACTGCCCTTTACTTTAAAGAATGTCTCTCTCACGCCTTGTGGTTTATTGTCCATTCATGTTTTCATGGGTAACTATTGTACCACCTCCCAGTCCCTGTTTTACTAGACTAAGCTCTTCAATTTTCTTGAGTTTTACTTTATTCCATTTAGCTGCACCCATCTCAGCTGAACTCATCTTTATTAAAAACAGATAACCAGAAATGCACCACAGTATTCCAGGTGATGTTCAGACATATGAAACTCTTGTACAATGGATTTAACACTTACCTGACAACTATAAATACATCAGATCCACAAGGACCTCTAGCTCTTTACATGTTTACAGTCCAAAAAGTATAATTTATAGCAGAAATTGTTATTTTCACGTTATATTACAGACTTTCATTCCATTTTGTACTACTACATGCTTCAAGGTTACCCAGCAGTAAGGTATTTTTGCATGAAATCTTACTTCTTGTCTGCTCTAAACCTACTACTTTTTTAGCATGTTTTTGTTTTGCCAGTGTCATTAATGGAAATATTAAATCAGATAGTTCCCTGAAACATTCCTTGAAGAATGCTATTTCAGCATCTGATACTTTCTTTTTCAATAACATCTGTGATCTCACTACACATTTTTAAATCTTAATTTATAAATGCCTTCATTAGTCTACACATTAAGTTTAAGATAAACATCATAGTCTATAAATTTACTGAAAAGACAAGTAAAAAAGGTTACCCATCACAAATATGTAACTGGATTCTGACATTAACAGTAACATTTGTTCTCCATTCTGTATCTGGGAAGTTAATTTCCCATGGCTACAATAGTCCTAGTAGGGTTTCTCTCTCTAATAATATTTCAGGAATCTGAATGTATCTAATATATCTAAATATATACTAGACCCCTGAGTGTTCTTCCAGTAGGATCTGTTTAAAAGCTCTTCCATAAGTGAAGCAGCATTTGCAACTCTAAAAGACAAAGTTCGGCATATTCTGTTCTTCAAAGCCCAGCACAGTGGTAATACAATGCTTTTCAAAAACATAACAAAAACATGTACATCTTCTTGGCTTAAGAAGATAAAAAGTAGGTATCCCTCTGAACTAGAATAACATTGAAGCAAATCAAATGCATATTGGGGTAAATACTGCCACAGTATTAGTAGGTACTAATGCACGGTCCATTGTAAAAGATAAAAAAAACTCACACAATACTCTTCCAAATTCCCTGCAGCTAAGGTATAGAACAATACCCTTTCACTTTTCCTGCAAAGAAAACCAGAGCAGAGACTCTTCAAGAGCAAATCAATCATTTTTTCTAATTCAATTACGAATCTAACTTGGTAAAAAAACCTAAAGAATTTATAGTTACAAAGATATTTTTAAAATAATAAATAATAACAAAATAAGAAATATTATATTTCTGTATCAGTAACAAAATGTACACAGAAAGCCTGAGAACTTGAAAGCTGAAGTACTGAGTTTAAAAGCCCTACCAGGAAGCTTTTGGATCATTGGATTTTTGGACCAAATCCCACAGACATTCTTGGACCAAGTCCCATGGGCTGTTAGAATAAAGTCAAAACCTCCACACTTAATCATAGGGAACAATGGAATGGGTCTCATTTTTCAGTTCCTATTAACTCCACAATTAAGTCACAAAAATGAAGAGCTGTTACTGGATGAATCAGTATTGAAATATACTAGAACACACAATTACCCATTTTACCATTTATTGAACCAAAAGGTTTTAAGGAAAGAAAGAAGTACACAGATATTTCTTCCTTGGCTTGTTCTTGCTTCTACTGATCTATGGCCAAAAAGAGTGACAACAGTAAAAAATATTTTCTCCCCATTTTCCACTAGAGCCAGAAAAGTTCCTTGCCATTCCCAAGGTGTCTCCATTTAACAGTTTTGCAGCTTTGTACCAATTTCAAGTTGAAAGTTTAGGTCTTTGAATCTTATATGATACTAAAATGTAGTGAATAAGAATTTTTGAGTCAACACAATAACAGTCTCTAAAAGAAAGCTGCATCTACACCCCAAAATTGTCCCAGAATAGCCCTCCACACTGATTTGCAAATCCTCTTCAAAATGAAGTATAATATGCTGCTTGTCTTTAGCGGACTAGAATATACATTAATACTATACACATTTCACTGTGCTGAACTTGTAAAATACAGTGTTACTGTACTTAGCAATGGGAAATACTTTTATAAGCAGCACACAAATACATTACTTTGAAGCTGGTTTACAGATACTGCTATCGGTTAAAATATGACTTGGCTTCAAAGCCATTAATCCAAATCAGACCGTAGCATACCTGTGATGTCCAACAAGCACTAACTGGTAACATTTCCCAACTATAAACTTCATTCTTATGAATGCAGCAAATGAAGACGTGGAAGTGGATGAGATCTCATTTTGGATAAGACTCTAGTCCTTGTTAAAATGTTATTACTGCAGAGCTGGTTATACATCATCATTGATATAACAATAACAGATGTCTTACTTGTGCATTCCATTTCTGCCTGCCTTTCAGCTATGATTTTACAACTTGTAAAGGATTAGAAAAAATTGCCAAAGGATTTACAAGAGACTTCTGCAGTATTATTTAGAAGACAAGTGTCATATTGTTTTTACAAACTCGTCAACTAACGTAACTCTCGTTCAAAGGACTATATCATGTTTTACTTTCCTAGTCTGTGAAATTATTGATTAGAGGCTAAGTTTATCATTAAAGATTACTACATATGGTAACAGTGACAGCTAACACCTAGAGCTAACCATGAGGATACTGCGTAAGAACATTCACGCTTGCAAAGAAGTGCATATAAGGAACAATATTATATTGTCCCATAGTTTTTATGAACTACGCTTTGCTTAGTGATTCTATAAATAGCTTAAAATAGTAGTGGGACTGATTTGAAGCAGTTTCCTTTTCATTGTTCTTTCTTTTACTTAAACAAACAGGAAGATTATAATCACTATTTTAAACTTCCCTAACCAAGGAAGTGTTACTGGGGTTTCACTGTCAAGAATAATGACTACAATGGGAGGAAACAGATGACCAAAAATATGCAAAAAAGTTTGGATTTGCATATTTTTGGTTTAAAAATGTGGTTTACTTTCTCCAGCGTGATAGCATCCTTTCGATCCTATTTTTCTTTAAGTTGTGAAATAAAAACTACATTAAGACTAGCCTGTAAAGTTTCACTACTGTATATTGAAACAGTGATAGAAAAAGAACTTATTTTTGCATATTTTATTTTCCCCATAAAAACCTGACCTATAGTTTGGCATGGAGGTCAATGTCATGATTCAGGGAAGGGCGAACTTTTCAAAGGTATTCTTAGAAAAGCCTTGTGGCATGTAAAAGACACATTATGTACACCTGTACAGTAATAGAATAAATATTCCAATTAGTTATCAGCCTGCATTGTAGCTAGAAAATAAGGGTAAGTTCTCCAGTTCCCCAAATGAGCACTCTGAAATAGCTTATAAAAATGCTAAAGCTCTAGCATTTAACATTGAATCATGAATGTTACAAATAATCACTTCAGAAAATTTAATTTTTGCCACAGATACTTACTATCATCTCCACTGGAAACTTTCTTCTTCTGAGGC
Organism: Sitta carolinensis; assembly: GCA_032173965.1. NCBI lineage: Eukaryota > Metazoa > Chordata > Aves > Passeriformes > Sittidae > Sitta > Sitta carolinensis. The sequence goes on along the minus strand of JAVUNC010000006.1, from coordinate 14,940,484 downwards.
TTGCATAATCAAATTCTTAATTTATTCACATTTTCAGTTTCAGTTTACAAAATCAAATTTCATGTAAAATCTTTGAGATGTTGTTCTTCAATTATTTTTTACCAAAGCTACATAAACTCCATTTCCATTCAGTATCTAACTCACTTTTATGGCAATGAAGATGGGTACAGAAATCACGCATCCACATACGAGGTAGTCGGGGAAGCCACTTAATGAAGTTTGCTGGATTAGCCCTGCAAAGTAAAATAAAACACTGATAAATGTACCACCACACTGGCACAGAAGTTTGCTTTCTGGACCCAAAGCTGGAATCACCTTGACCAGGCACAGAAAGAGCAGCTCACATTTTTTTGTATCACAGTATAGATAAGAAAGTTCAATGCACCTTATTACACAGTTTTCCTAAAACTCTACCTTTCTTTCCCGGAAAGAAAATTTACTTTATAAATTTAAAAATTTCTAGTAATGCAAATTCTGAATTTCACTTAGATGTGGTAAATCAGAGATGCATAAAAATTTAATCAGTTTCCATCTTTAGAAATTAGGTCTAGGTAACACACCAAACATCATGACCAGAAGAAAAATCTGTCTAAAGATAAGAGGTGTCATGTATAGATAGTATGCAATATTTTTACAAGAAAGGCAAGCATTCTATCCACTGACAGTAAATAAGCCTTTCTCTGACATCCCTAATAAGCTGGAAAAAAGGACGAAAAGACTAGTTCTGGGAGTCATCAGTTGCAACTATACGATAATTATATACAGCAGTACTCAAAACTCAAATCAAAACTTCAACTGTTTAAAGACTGAAAAAGATTTTATGGGACTAGATATCAAACACTGAAGATTTTCTTTTAATCCATTATTATTTATTTATTTTCTGCAGGCAGTGTGCAAATCACTGCTTTAAGTACACTGGTGTTTCCATAAAATTTAGGTTCAAGTCAGAAAGAAATTCATCCTTCCAACTGGTGCAAAGTGTCCACAAGATACAGGAAAGATTTTTATGTCACCACTGTATTTCTGTAGAAGTTTACAGAGCAGAGAAAATGCTTAGGTCAATTGAGATTCCACTACAACATTACTGCCAACAACTGCAAGCAGTGCTCCAGAGTCAGCCTCACCAGTGCTGCTGAGAGAAGCCACCGACCTGCTGACAGTGCTCCTCCAAATGCAGCCCAAGATACCATTGGCTGGTTTTGCCATGAGGGTGAAATTTTATATTGTGTTTAACCTACCAATATCAGGAACACAAGAAAACTAAGTGATAAAAATATAGCTATACAAGCTCAAATCAGGCTACTTACAATTGACACTAAAAGTAATTAACCACAAAGAATTTAGTAAGAGTCTGGATTATTTTAAATTATGATCTAAGTATATCAAATTATTATATTCTATTATTGTATTATCTAAGTATATTAAATTAAATTATTTCTGGATGATTTTAAATTAAGATCTAAGTATATTTTTGGATACCATTTTGTCTCAAAATGATGCCTGCTAATTCAAGTGCTGAATTATAAGCAGCAATTAATGAATGAAACACCTAAAATATATATTAAGTAAGGAATCAGACTAAATGATTATGGTGACTTTCCTTCTAGCCTTGAATCAGAAAGAACATTTAAATGTGTTAGCAAATTAGATGAGATTTTAAACTCATTTCAAATGCAACTGCTTAAAGAGAAACACAGAAATTAAGCTTGACATATATAACACAAATACTATCAAATATATTGTTTACAATAGTAGAACACTAAATATGGAAATTGTAAACTCATTTTAAAAAACTTTTTTCTTAAATAGCATCATCTAGTAAGATCTTTTATTGCTTTCAATAGGTTCATCAACTTGCCTTGAAAGACAGCCATGAACATGGCAGTAGTCTACATTTTAACTTACCCTTAGGGACTAAACCTCTTGTTTTACTTTTCCTAGAACAAAGCAACAGTAAGGATAACCAACACATGATATATTTGTCATAACTATGTAAAGGTCAAAAAAGTTTAAACACATTGGGTTCTACTCATAAATATTTGACTAATAGGAGCGTATTTTTCATCCTAAACCCTAAGATTAGCATCCTAGTATGCAGCAAATTATTCTGACTGACCATGTACAATACATGGTTCCCAAGCTGAATTTCTCCAGATATGTGCCTGAATTCCAATGTCAAAAATCAAGGACTGGCGATAATTCTTCTCTTACCACTCCTTACATTATAAAGATAATTGACTACATCAGCATGAGTCATATAATGTGCCTGATTCAGATCCTGCTTACATCAGCATTAAATGATTCTGGATTAACACTAGAGTATTTCAGAGCCTGGTTTTATACAAGTCATTACTAACCAAGTGGAAGTTTCATTAAGTTTGTAGATAAGAAAGAGCAAAATAATATTATTACAGGGGAACAGGTGACCTCATTCAGGACTGTCTAAGTTTAAGCAACCTACATTGCCTCTTCACATACCCTTGAAGCAACTGCTTTTAGTGCCCCTGTACACAATTGCATAATAGAAATACACTCAAAAGCTTTCCTTCCTGACAAAACTAAAACAAAATAAAAACAACAACCAAGGAAAAAGAAAACAACCAAAATTTAAAAAGCACCAGTAATCTTGAAAAATCTTTTTCTTTTTATAATTGAAAAGAAAATTTCTTTGATGTGCAAAGAATTAATGGTTACCTACTTACTACTCTATGGAATCATATACTTTTACATTTTAATTATTTAATGTCTCATATATCTGTATCATACAGCTGTATCATCTTCTCTCTTAATTTTTCAACTGAAAAACAAGAGATCTGAACAAGTAGCCATGTGATTTCAAAGAGAAAGTCATCACACAAACCATTAATATTTTCCTTCATAAAAAAAAGAGAGGTGAGGGGGAACCTAGACAACAATTTGATACATTTACATGTTTTCCAGGCTGTTGGATTAAGCAGGTTTTTCACCCCCAAATTGGTATGGTTTGAGTTAGATTTAAAATCTGTTCCCAGAGGAGGCTGATAAATGGATTAAAGTGGAACATAAATTCCCTGTGTCACCCAGTCCCTTAAACCTTGATGTCAGTAACATGCCTAATAATTCCATTATTATAAACGTCAAATATGTTTTACATGTGTTAGAAAGAATAAATGGGTAACAGAAGAAACGGAACACTCAAGAAACTGTAATGCTATTACAATGTTCCATGAAAAAATATCTTAATATCTATATTACAGTGTTCACCCACTAGTATTTTGGGATCTCATTTTCTCATATTTTGCATACTGAATCCCCAACTATGAGAGACAGATCAGCATATTCATAGTGCTACACATAGTTTGCTTCCCCTTTACGGTGCTACTTCTGTGAGCTAGCATAACAGACTGAAGAGTGAGCAAAGGCAGAATAAAAACTCAGTGTGATTTTTTTTTTTTAGTAGTTAATTTGAGAAGCAGCACATAGGAATCTTGCTTAGATAACAGAAGAATTTTTATTCTACTCAGCAAAATGAAATGCCTCAACTGAAGCAGTGTCTGCACTGGATTTTAAGAAAGATGTTGCAAAGTATAGAGACCAAAAAAATGACAACCCTTTCAGAAAAATTACTTAAAAGAAAGGACTGAAAGAACTGGGCTTGCATACACTTCCAAAGAAAGACAGGAGAAATGGATCAGCATTACAATAATCCTGAAACAAGTAAAAAATGCCAGTGATTTATCATTTTCCCATTTCCTCAAAGTACACAGAGAAAAGTGCTTTCATTTGCAATCTATAGGCTTGGAATTAAATACTAGAAAGAGGCTTTCCAAGTTCAAGTGGAATAAATTACCAATGGAGACTATAAAAAACTCATTAAGCAAATACAATAAAAAATTAGGAATATTTTGGTATGATACACTGCAGTTATATTTGATACTATGACAGAGCTGATCAGGTTGACTACATAATCTCAAAGTTAGCTGCATTCAACTTTTTCCTGATTCTGTGATAATGCATTCAAAGAATATTCCAATTCTATAACAGTGAAAATATTTGATATGCAATGAGAGGTAAGAATTTTTGAATAATACATAATAAAGCATTACATATTTTAGAAGAAAAACACAGAAAGAAACCTCAGCTATTTAATATAATTTCAAAAGCATAAGGTGACAAGAGAAATTTCACTACTAGGAAAAAAGAAAAAAAATCACCCTTAATCTACTTCTATGTCCATCCTCAAAGCTTACGTGATCTAAAACAACCCAAAGCCTCCTAAAAACTGTTATATGCCTAAAAGTTCCTGACTGTGTATAACAAGGTCCTAATTTTCAGGTTGTCTAATCATATATGGGTCCTACTGAAATGAAAACAGCATTGGTCACTCACTGCAAGTTATACCTTTCCTGTTTTATATTCTTTGTGTGGGTGTGAAAGGAGGGAGGCAGAAAAAAGACCCAAATGAAAACAACAGCACACAATTCTACAAATTTAAGTTCATACTGCCAGTTGTTAGGCACTGGATAAACCAGGGTTTATGGGAATCTATTCTCTCTTTCAAAATTCATTCTTAGGCAGAATTTGTTCCTCTTTCAGAGATTTTGATAGAAAGCAATATAGCACAATACTGGGGCTAGTTTTAGGCTTGTACTTTTCTATTTGAAAGTCTTCTGGCTGTAAGAAGAGATATAGGCAAAATACCCAGTGACTCTGAGGTACTATGTTTCCGTGAAGTTAATAAAAATAACTGAGGCAATTCGGCAGAGCATTGCTGTCTCATAACAATGCTACAGAAATATACTACAAAATTATAAAATTTTGCTAATTAATAAAAAAACCATAATGCACTCTATTATTAAGTATACTTGTTATTTCAGTAGTTGTATTAATAATTGTGTTAATTTTGATTTATTTTTGTCAAAAAATATATCAAAAAACTGTGAAACTTGTACATTATACCATGCATTTTGATGTACAGCCTCATTTCTGTCCTAGTCTTTACCTGTATTACAAAACGGTTCCTAATTTTTAATTTTCCCCTCCTTTGCCTTACATACATAGAAAATAGTGTACCTCTTCTGTACTTATTTTTAACTCTTAAATTCAAAATTTGTCCTCACTTATTCTTTACTGTCAACTGTCCATGTCAGACATATTAAGCATTACCATAGCATCTTATTGAATAAGCACTAGCAAGAAAATACATACTAGTACATGTATTTTCAAAACATATTCTCCTCTGTCATATATATTTTTGTATGCTTCTATAAATGCATATATATTTTTTTTTTAATTTGTGTATATCTGTATGAGAGAAATCAAACTTGAAAGATTTAGCCCAAAGCTGTTCACTGACTTGGGCTTTCCAGTAGAATACACCCAGGACCTGATTTTTCAGAGTACTGTGCCCAGTACTCTGCGTGCTCAAGGTTCAACTTTCATTATATTCAGCTCCATTGACAGTGCTTAGCATTTAGTGCAATGATGCTCTCAAATGTAAACTCTCAGCAGAACATATGCAGGATAATCATATTGCTTAATGACTGGCACCTAATTTAGAGGTCTAAATTCTGAGGTTAATCCCTCAAGGCTCTGCTACCATCAACAGAGAGAGGTAGCCTTGCATCCTTATTTCCTCCCATATGTTGGCACTTATATTTTCAAGGCTGTTCAGTGAGTTGAATTCACAGTTGATTTAGATGAAAAATAATAGTTTTAGGTGGGGTTTTTTTGCATGCTAAGTTTTCAGTTGAATCAGCTGATCTGTCTGACCATGTACCCACACAAATAGCAGTAGCAGTGCAGAGGCATTACTCTGAAACTGGCCAGAGCCAATTGGGATGATCTTTTCAACCAACAGATTATGGCAACAATGTAATTAAATTAGGTGGTTGGCACAGAATAACATACATATTGTGTTTAAAAAAAAAAAATAAAAAAAACCCCAAACAAACAAAAAAAAAAACCACATGGAAAGAAAAGAAAATGCCATCAAATTACTTCTAAGCTTACATAAAAAGTCCATAGAGGCAAGGTCAGAATCCATATTCATTGAGTAGCAGTCCAATTATTTTTACACTTAAATTTTCTTTCTATAGTTCCTGCTCCAATTGAACTATATGTATTCCAAATTCTGCAACAAATAAGGCAGGAGTCTCAGAAAAAAAATCTAATTCATCCCATGTCTACAGGGTTTTTTTCCCATACAGTGAATGAAGCTGAAATCCCTTGGGAAAGAAACAGTATACAGTAGTTTAATGCAATGTTGCAACAAATATATACAAAGAGAGAAAATTACTTTATATTGTCTAAATAATTATAACTTAAATAATAACTTTAAAAAATTACATTTGAAAACAGAAAGGTATTTTTATATAGGTTTCTGTATCTGACTACAGAGAGCAAAATAGGGCAAATCCAAGCTCCAGAAATTTCATCATGTGAAACTATAGAAAAGTCTAGTGGTAGGGTAAAAGCACTTTAGGCATGTTGCCATCACAGTTACAGAAACAGATCTTTAAATAACTCATCATTTTCAACCATCTTTTACATCTTGTTACAGAAAATACATAAACAGGCAGCTAAGAACCATAGAAGTGGCCCAAGTCAATTGAAATTGATCGATTTTCTATGGACCATAGATCAGGACCCATGAGCATAAAGCAACATTCTAAATATACTGCAGCAGCACACTTTTTTTTTTTTTTTTTTTTTAATATGTCATCAGGCAAATAAGTATTAGGCAAACATATCTGGTATAACAACAGTACAGAAAATTAGATTAATTTGCTTCAATGACTTCTGTAATTATGAGGAACAAATCTGTAGATACAGAAGGAAAACAATGCCCTTTTTAACTGGTATTCTGCTACGTATATTCATTCTATGGCTTCTGTTGATGTCACGTTCTTCACATTGTTGTATCAAACAATCCCATGTACACTTTTAGAGAAAAAAATTTAGGGTGACTTACCATCTTGTGAAATGGCAAAATACTTAATGTATAACAGTGATGCATAGACCAATTGTTTCTTTTTTGCTTTTTAATACATACTGAAGATACCGTGTTTTGTTTCACAATACAAGCACTACGGATATAAATTAGAACATAAATTGAGGGTTCTCGCTTTTTATGAGGTAACAACGGTATCCTGTGGAGGTGTTTATTAGACCAAGTTAAGTGGAAGCAAGATCAAGTTTTTCTTTCAATGAAAAAAATGTCAAATAAGAAGAGCTGAATTCCACAACATAAAAAGTCACGTGAAATAGATTAAACAACTGAAAAACACTTCTAAAAGTACCAAACTGAATTAAGTGGGTTTAAAAGCATTAGACAATTCTAACCAGCACCCCAATCGGTGACCAATGAGTTTTAGCATAGGTCCCAACATTAGCATCTACAATCAACAGATTGGAAAATATATATGAGTGCTAGCAGTCTTTTCATTAGTTTTGTTACAGAAAGCAACATGGTCTTTTACTTTGAGAATTTGACTATGAAGAAATGAAGCGATAAATAAAAATGACAGCTGCATGTAAGGCCATAAAAACCAAATCAAAATTTTCACATTGTGCATGAATTGACTCCTCACTAATATCATACTCTAATTATCTATTCTCAAAACATAGTTGTTTTAAGCTCTGTGGAGAATAATGAATGATATTTTAACTCTGAACTTAGCTGTAAATCACACCATGTAATCATCTTCTTAAAGTAATAGGAGACACATACTAATATCACATACTACCAGGTAAAACAAAACAAAACAAAACAAAAACAAACAAAAAACCAATGGAACAAAGGTCCATTACTTACTATCCGGTGTGCCCAAGTCTACCCACCTTATTTCCCCTCAACAGGTTACAGGTTCTCTCGTTCCCACCCCCCACCCCCCGACTTGTCATTCACAATTATTTGTTTCTCCCATAGTTTTTTTTTTTCTCTTTACTTCTTCTAAGAAGGAAACTTTGTTTATATAATAGACAGACTGGAAACCAACCTCAAGGCAAAAAACAGGAGCAGCTGCCTCAAGCAGATACCACAGTAACTGCTTCTGGAGAACACTGCTCCAGCATCCAACCATTTTCAGCTTTCAGTCTCCTTGAGCCAAATGTAAATTTAAGTTTTTCCCACCTTTTATTTTTCTTACATATTTCATCCAGCTGCTTATTGGATTTATGTAAATTTCCACCATTTACATCATCTTACAATATAGAAGTCCACAACTTAATTACAGATGGTCTAATGTTTATTCGATACAGTAAAACTAGAAAAGCAGTTTGATCGATGGAAAAAAAAAGCATTTAATGGACTTTCTGCTAGGAACCACTTTTTTTTTTCTTGTTGGATTCTTGAATGTTTCATTTGAAAAGTTCTGCATTAATTTAGGCAAAGAGTGGCTTATACTTTGCACAGAGAACTTCTCATCTGTGTTTTGCACTGCACCATGCAAAATGTGTCCCTGCAACAGCACACATCTGAAGGCTGTTATCTCTCTATGACAGCATGGTATTAGCTCCTCTTGCTTTCAGTGAACCTTCATGTTAGAAGCAATCTGCTTTTTAAAAAAAGATTTTGAAATCTACACAACCTTGATGCAGTAGGAGAGACTACAAAATGTATCCAATGGGTACATAATATGTACATGGGATGTTTGCAGTTTGGTCCATAGACTAATAACTTTGTATTGCAGGTCAACATATTGTTCTATGCATTGTAGACTGAAGTGTCATTTGACTTATTACAAAAAAAAAAAAAAAGTAAAGAACATATACTAGTGAACAAGTAAAATGAATAGAGATAGAAGTTAAGAGATAGCAGCATTAAGGTATTTAAAATCATCTTTACTGGAAATTATGCCACAACAAAGAGTAAAATGTTGTTTGCTTTTTTTAGAAGCAGCGCTATTGGTTGTTTCTAAAGAAGCAGTAGCAATGGTAATGAAAGACTATTTAATTATTTTCTTTTAAATATATTTGTAAAGACAAAACCATAATTATCTCTGGAAAGATAGGGGGAAATTACCTTTTTTAAATTTCAAGAAAATTGTATCTTTATGGGTCTTTAAAGATCAGATTGAAAGAACAACATTTTTCCCCCCAAACATATATATCTTCTACTACACTCTTCGACAGAGCTAAAGAAAATAAAGAAAATACATTAAACAGCACTAGTCATTAAAAGAATGCTCTTGTTTTCAATTTCACGTATTATTTTTTGGTCTCAGGGTGAGGAATCAAATCTATAATTTGGCTTAGGTTCACTGCATTTCCTTTTACTGTGGAGTAATTAATGAGTTTCAAACACTTATATTTAGGCCGTATCAGAAACAGCTGTTCCTAGGAAGGCTTCTGGTTCCAATCAAAACTCACTAAAATTCATGGAAGATCAAGAGATAGAGGATTCTTTGAGCATTCTCAATTAGAAACCTAAACGACTGACCCTGGTAATGTACCCATGCTATTTGCTCTTCACTGGAGTTCTAGATTTTGTTCTTTTGCAACATCATAAAGTTTCTAACTAAGACGCTGAAAAAAACTCAAAAAGTGATCCTAAAGCTCTCAAGAAAGAAAGCAAGGGAACAGAACCTAAAATCTACAAAAATAAGAAATTCTGTTCTTAATCCATAGTTTTAAGTGCCTGAAACCACTGGGCTAGGACACCAGTAGCCTGTATGCAGCTCGTGAATGCCATTAAACCAAGATCAATGGCAGTTCTTACATTTCTTGGTCACCTGCATGGTCAATTCTCCTCACAACCGCTGGACTTTTTATGCTGTTTTTAGGAGAACATACCTATCTTCGAAATTATAATACTTACTAAAATCACCCAGCACAGAAACTAAGAATTACTAGTATTTAAATGGTATTTAATAATACTGCTCGTCTAAGTTTGAGCCTTAACTAATCTTCAAGGAAATCCAAGCATAAACTTGGATGGTTTCCTCCTAAAATTCAGCAGGAGCCTTTACCCTGTGCATCTAAAAGGTTGCAGGCACTGATCGCATCCGCAGCTCTACTACTACAGCTTTTATTTTCACTTTAAGCAGTAAGAAACAATAATTTCAGCGCGATTAGTGAGAAGGGCCCATAAGATTACACTTTTAAGGAATTATACAGCAGGGCTCGCAGCCCCAGCGCAGGCGCTCCTGCACACGGGAGAGACCCAGCACCTCGGTTAACCCGGGGCCGCCCAGCCCGCTCCTTCCGCCCTGGCAGGCGCCATGGCGGCTCGCATGAGCGATTTGCAGGGCACGAAACAGGGCGCATCCCCAGGCACGAGGCGGCCGGCGCCCGGCTCCGCCAGAACCGCCCGGGGCCCACAGCGCCCGGGCCGCCCGGGCCCCGCGTCCTCCCGCCCGCTGGGGCGGCTGCGCAGCGGCGCGGCATGGCCGCTCGCACCGCCCCCCTCGCACCTCCCCGGACGGGGCGCGGGGCGGAGCTGCGGGCAGCGGCTGCCGCGGCGGCTGCTGGCCGCCTGGGCGCCGGGCCGGTAGTAACGGGTGCCCCGGGGTTGCCGCGATTCTGCGCCCCGCCATCGCTGGCCTCTCGCCGCCCGGCGCGTCCCGCAATTCTGCCGCCGCCGCCTCCGCGCAGCCCCGGCGGTGCGAAGCATGAAGCTGAGCAAAGCCCAGTACGATGAGATAGCCCAGTTCCTGGGGCACGTGCAGCCCACCCGGCAGAGCCTGAGGAAGCTGAAGGAGAAGTTTCCTAGGTAAGTGCATCCCGCCTTCCGGCTCGGCCCCGGCGGCCTGCGGGCTCGCTGCGGCCGGGCGTGGGGCCGCGGGGGCCGCGGCGCCAGCTCCGCCCGGCGCCCCAGTTCGGGCCCCACGGTACAAAATCACCAGCACACGCACACAGTCGTCGACGGCAAACGACAGCTTGCTGAAGCTGCCGCTGGGAGCAGTGTACTGCTCCACCCTCCGTGACCTGAGCAGTTGGCACAAAATAAAGAACGCTTTCCCCGGCACCCCTGACAAACGTCCAAGTGAAAGCTCTTGGGGCCCTTCATGAGCCTCTTAAACACTAAGTAGGTCTTCTGATGTGAATAAAGCCTTACGGCTCAGGCCAAACCTCTCTGGCTGAGGCCAAGTGTGAAATCCATCCTGCAGTACCATCGCCCCTGTTTCTTAGGGGGAAGGGACCGTATGGATCCATAATTCTCTGCTTTCTGCTGCGTATCAGTTGAAACTGGAAAAGAGATCATCTTTTTACCTACGGTCATTCATGTGCTTCTTTGCCTGAGCTGTGTTCAGAATTCTCAAAGACATTTGCAAACGACCGTGGGCTTGGATGGAAAGGTATCCATGACAGCATGTGCTCCATGCACCAGTCTTCATTGCTGAAGTTTACTTACTACCGACTGAAGAGAGTTGAGTTGTAGAGCGTTGCAAGATTTTTCACTTTTCAGATTTGGGGAAAGGATTGCTATTGCTGAATTGTACAGGAATGCAAATCAGATTCTGTGGGGAAAGAAGTGATGTTGTTTCTAAAATCACCAGAAATAATACAGAAAAATGTAGGGGATTAGATACTGTGTCTGCTTTGGTGAGGGAGAAATTAGCAAAACAAAATCATTCACATGCTTCCTGAATGAACCTTGCTAGTCTTAACCAGGAGTATGGAGGAAGAAACTGGCACTTTGTGTAACTTCCCAGTAAGTGGATGAAGAGCCAACATTAACTTAGGCTTCTAAACTGTCCAGTGAAATCCCTTCCTTTTCAGGAAGGCATGAAAGAATTGCCCTGTTACAGAGAAATTATAATAAAGCATTATGGGTGGTTCAGGGAGAGCATTGAGTTGCATTTTGGGAACCCCAGCTCACCTTGCACATACTTCTGCAACTTGGAAAAGCACTTACCATAACAACATGTGGCTAAAGAGCTTAGACTTGGCTTTATCACTTCAGTGCTAATGAAATTAGGAGAGAGTGTTTGTGTGTACTTGTGTGTGCATGCATACATGCACATGGCCTCTTTTTCTGCGCTCCTTATAAAGTTGTCTTGAAAGGTTAGAATTAGGGTTGATTTTCCAAGTCAGTCACTATTTTTAGGAACCTGTTTCCAAGACAGCAAGGTTAGCTGTAGTAGTTCCTTCCATAGTTAAGTGGCTTGTTATTCACATTATGACATAAGAATGGCCTGTTCTGAATTTTGCTTGTAAATCTCCCATGAGTTTTGTTTGACCATGCTAGGAGAAGGCTAAAATCTTCTAAATGAGTGATGAATTGATAGCTTTTTAAAAAATGCCTGTCTTAAGTATATTTTGAGGAGGTCTGCACATCTTCTTTCTGGGAATGTAATATTTCTTTGGAGTCTCTTTGTTTATTTCTCATAGCAGGTCAGATGCAGAAGATAAACAAGACATTCCAAGGCCACTGCTTTCCTTAGCAGTAAGGAAGGTGTATTGAAATAGATACTTGTTAGGATGTGGAAAACAGGCATTCTCTATAGCCCTTATCTTGTAAAAGAGGCCATCTGCAAGCTGCAGAGATTTGTAAACTTGTATGCTGTCTTAAAGGGGAGGCTTTTTCAGTGATGCATTTGATAACCGTGGAGTGATATTTCTAATAATCTGGAAATTTTGTCATTCTGGGACAAGAGAGGTCTGACTGGACTTTCTGGCTGGATTTTTTTTTTCTTTATGAAAGCCAGAATCAACTAAAGCCTCTCACCCACTTCAGCTTTCTAACTAAGGCTTTTAAAAAAATATTCCATGGTCATGGTACCTGCAATGTGATGAAGGTGTTCATAGCCAGTGTCTCATTATTATATGGTAACAGTTGCTGATTCAAACTGGAAAGTACTAACATCCATAATAGCTGCTTTCACCTTGCACTTTCAATCTTTCCCCGGGAAGGATTGGTATTTGACTGGTAATGCAATACATAAATTGACAGTTTTCAGATATTTCTGGTTCCTACTGCCTCATAGATCTTGAGAGACTTCGGATTTCTGCATTAATCTGCTCAAATTTTTTCTAATACTGTTTTATATCTTGGTTCCTCCCTCAGCTGTTGTATTTCCTAAAGCCTCACATTTTATGCTCCTAATTTGTATAAAATCTCTTTCATATTTTGTGAAAGGGCCTACTCTTGTTCTGCAGTTTCTCCCTAAGTATAAATTGTAACACTTGCTGCAGTTTAATGCATAGGTATGCTGGGTGGTAGCTGCCAACCTGACCTATGAATCTAAATAATTTTTTAACAGGGTAATTTGTGCTTTGCTATTATTGAACTACTTCACGAGGTGAGATTATTACCTCAAATGAGTATTGTCATGTGACTTATTAATATCAAAAAGTCAAAATTAAACTGCCTCTCATGCTGTTTATAAGAATTTTAATACAAGCATCGGGAATTCCTATATTTTACAACCCTGTAACTTTCCAAACAACATAGATTTAGTCTACTTTGCTTAAAATCCAGTTATTTTGCCAAAACTTGGGTATCCAAATGCTGTTCTTTTTCTGTTAATGCTGTGCTTTGTATTTCATGCCTGGCAATTACCAATGTATTATTCATTTCTTTATTCTTAAGGTATTTGTTACATCCTTAGCAGTTGTCTCCTAACATGTTCCCATTTAACAGCAGGGTATTTGGATGACCTGAGGATTATCAAAATGTGATTTTGAGCACTAAGCACAATAAATCTCTGCCAATATTGGATCACTGATCCGTAGTTCTTTTGATCTTTTTCACACATACGCCTCTGGACTAATAATTCTATATTGTGCTTTTCTGTTGAAGTGTACCACCTTTTCTGCATAGTTTCTCACCTGAATTTTTCTATTTGCTAATAATTTGTGGTTTTCTTTGTTACTTTTGTATTATATTCTTTAGCTGTCCCTTCAGCTATGGACTCATGTTCTTCTGAGATATTATTCTTCTTGCTGAGAGCTAAATTGAATGAGCCATTGGATAACTGGTTTTTGGCCATTGCAGGAAACATTCTGAGAAAGTTAAAATCTTTCTTTTCAGTGTATGTTTCTCTCTTAAATAGTAGTTAGAGCTGCCTACAAGTAGAATCTTCTAGATACAAATCACCATAACACTACCTATTTATAGTGACAAGATGTCAGACTTTGAAATTCTATCTTTTTTCAAAGACTATTTTAACTTGTCCTGAAAAGTCCAACTTCTGAGAGTTAAATTCATACTCAAACTGATAGTCTAGTACTTGATTTTAACCATTTACTGTTTTAGTTATTTCTGTTCTTCTGTATATGGCAGAATACATTGTTTCTCACAGAAACTTTTTCTAAGGCTTCTTGTCAGTAGACTGTAATTGACTTCTGATAGAATTTTCTCAAATATTTACCTTGTACATATTTTCCTGTTCTTCGTATCCAATTTTGATTGAATATTATAGTTCTCTTTACCAAATCTTTGTCTTGGTTTAAGACAGTTTAAAGGGGAACACATTTAAGTGAGTTCTTCTCCTTCATTTTCACCAATCCCTTTCCACCAATGCAAGTAGATATAAGTGAAAAAAAATAACAGTTAACTAGCAAGTGAAACTGCAAAGAGCAAAAATAATAGTAAATAACCACTAGATAGAAAATTGCTAAATCTCACAAACTCCCCCAGATCAAATAGAGACACAAAATGGTAGAAATAGTGTTTCCAAGATGGTCAAGGATGACCACTGTAGGGAGAGAAAGGAAAATGGTGTCAGATCCTGCCCCTGAAATGGCACCTTTGCAAGCGATCGGACAGTCTGGGAGACAAAGGAGAGGGATGGCAGCAAAACCTGGGGAAGGCAGAAGCATACAGAACAGTTCTCATGGCAGATGAGAAGTGCTGGCACGTGTGGGATCAGTGCCACTGCTCGCCAGACTCTGAGGATGTTGGTGCTGATGTCTCCAGACTGTGGGTGTGTTGTGGGGAACAAACCAGTCTGTCAGTCCTGACATGAGGTGACCAGGCCCCAGTGACTGGCTGGCTTTGCAAAGTTCACTCCAAAACAGTTTTTGATTGTGGAATGCACTTTTTCTGACTGACTGCTGATTGCAAGCCCAGGAAAAAACTGCAAATAACCACCCAAAGTAACCCTTCCAAAGCAGAGCCTCCACTTTCAGCAAATGCTGCCAGCAGAGAGTTTGTTCCCCACTTCCCAGCTCCAACTTAAAACGGGACTGTGGTGATGCCCCCATTGCCCTGCGGTTCCAGTTCTGGATGCGTCGGATCTTAAAAGACGCTATAACAATTTTTGGGCATGGATAGATACAGAATACAGTAACATCTTTGTGTTACCCATGACGATCTTCCTCTGATTTTTACCAGGCTTTCTAAGGATGTAAGCTTTGATGACCCAGTTCATTATGATACTGTCTTCTTTTTTTTTTTTTAAATGTGAGTTTTTCCCTGCCTTAGTTCTGTTCTGAGTTGGGTTTGTTACACCAGGTTGTACTTGAATTGGAGATTCCAGAAACTTTCTTATGGTTCAAGTTGTCTCAGTAGTCTTGAGAATCTAGTAGTGATTCCAAAACCCATGCTTTTCAAGTTCTTGTCCTGAACTGTTGTAAAATGTGTTTCCATTGAGGAGCACTATATTTTTCTATAGCACTGTTTGTATAGTCTGTATTGTTTCTCTTCCTTTTTTCAAGTTGTTAAACAAATTGGTGCCTCTAGGCCAACTCTCACTTTAGGTACCTTCACTTGTATTCCCTTAAAAGGAGAATTAGTTTCTAAGAGTATTTAAGTGGAAACTGTGTTATAGAGGTTTTCAAAGTACTAGGGTTTCAAAGGATTAGCTGCTTTTATCAGCATCCTTTTATCAGCTGCTATGTGCAGTTCATCACTTTTGTGCATCTGTTCAAAAAAAGTACCATCCTGTTTGTGTCCCTCACGTGAAAACTTACGTCCATGTGATTAAGAGGAGCTTTTTTCACAGCAGAAAGGTAAGGGAAATGAATGGCATAAATGAAAGAGAAGTACTTTTAAAATTTTTTTCTTTCTTTTTTTTTTTTTTCCCAGTAAGCAAGAGGAAAATGTGATGCACAGCTTCATATTGATATACTCGAGTATGGCTGTTTGATTTTAATGTGTGTCGATTATTGGAATTCACACACTTTGTTCCCACAGCATATCAAGGGATGCACATTCCTCTACATTCATGTCCTCTGCTCTTCATTACTTAGTATCACTTCAGTTTTCCACACATTTTCAGTAATTGTGTTGCTCTTTCTCCAAATTATTGATAACTTTATTAAATGACACCAGGCCTGGAAAGCATCTCAGCAAGATTTTCATTTTAAAAAAAGATGTAATGTGTTACCATGTAAGTTGGAAAAAAATAATCTACTTATTATTTGCTCGATTTTATCACCTTCTCTGTGGTGATTCATATTGAAACAAAGGCCATAAATAAGTTTAAATGTATGGTTATGAGTGTTATTTCTTTTTACCAGCAGCTTAAGACTGAGGAAGCATTTTTTCTTCCTTTTCCAGTGTCATTGTTGCCTCTGGTTTTTTAGAGTTGGGGGTGAATAGACCTCTCATTTTCCTCTTGAATCCAGTTTTATTTACAAGGCAATATATTGCTTCTTTGTGATTAATTTTATTCTGCTTTTGTGCAGTTGCTTAGATTGTCAAGCAGTACTGATGAGCCTATGATGGTTGTGGTGAGAAACAGGAGGGTGGAACTGCTCTTCTCTTTCCTTCCCCTCTTTCTTTTTTCTTTCCAATTCTGTGTTGTGGTGTCTGGAGCCTGCAGATGGAGTCGAGGTGGAAGGAGAATTCTTTGGTCTTTGCTGTAGTGCTCTTTGGAGCTGCTGTTACCTGGCAAGGCAGACTGGCAGTGAGGCTTGTGAGCAGAGGGCACACAACTGCCTCCATGGCTCGAGGAGTTCGAGGCTATGAGCTTGGGCACAGATTATTAGACAGGGTGTATTTCTGAGCAGGCAGCCTACTGCTGTGTGACACTTCAGCTGCCCTCTCTTCTGCCTAGAAAGGTTCTTGTCATCGCAAACGCAACATTATTCTTATAACTTGTCCTGCTCTCCTTGCTCCTCTGAATAGTTAATTAATTATTTCGAAAAGCAGAAGAAATTTTCATTACTCTGCGAACACTCATCTGGCAAATCTCATTTAGAAAGTTATCTTTGTGCTTATGAGTGCTAGAAACTTATTCTGAAATAAAAAGACGTTTAAAGGCACATTTTAAACTCCCTTTTTCTATAGTCTCAGTACTTAACAATGACATAAATTCATGCTCTGCCGATATAAACAATCTCGTCATATGGCAAATGCTTTGTACCACTGTACAGTATTTAAGTGTTCTGGATGATTTAGTAGTATTATCAGTGAAACAGTGGAATCCTCAAAGTTTTATACTTTCTTCTTCTTCTATATTAGACTTACGAGTAAAAGTTTGACACGAAGTTTGTTTTTGTCTGCTCTCTGTAGCAAAAATCTAATATAATTTAAAATTTGTTATGTACTTGAAGCTGCAGTAAACCTCACAGGTAAACAGATTGATAATAAGAGATGAGAAAGAAGTCTTGGGTCATTAATTGAAAAGAGAATTAGCAATGTACAAGTTTCAAGAAGTGATCCACAATAAAATGTAGTGCATTTTAAATAATCCCAAAACGAAATAAAAATTAACTGTGCAAAGTAATTATGTGAACAACTAATAATATTCCCTGTGGAAAGATGTTATTTGAACCCTTGGTAGAAAATCTACTATATCACAGCTTTGGCAGGCTGAACCAGAGAGCGGTTTCTCTTTTCACTTAAATATCAGTGAACAAGCATTAAAGAACTTGTAACTGGTTGGATTTGGTATGACTTGCTAACAAACTGTTTGCTAGTGCTATGACCCAAGATAGGAAAGATACCAATTCACTCCTGTAATATGAAATATTGTGTGAAAGAAAACAATATCAGCGTATAACTCAGAAAAACTTTATCTCCTTTATTATTCATTAACGGAAACAGAAGATACTGACTTAAAAATTAGATACTGATAGCAGTGGGAGGTTTCAGAGTAGAATGGAAAATACGGGTTTTCTCATGTTCGTGGCTTTCTCAACACCAACAGACAGGATTTAGGCAGAAAACTTCCACTGGCACATGTAAATACTAGATTTTCAGGATGTGGGACATTTCTTTTGTTTGGAGAGATAGAAGGCGTTTTTTTTAGTTGTTTGCATGTTAGCTATTAATAGAAGAGTAGGTGTAATATAAGCGTGTATCAGCATGAAAGTTAATTTTGAAGGAGGTCCATCGTACTTTTCTGTCACAGTTTTTTGTAGGTGCAACCATCTTCTTTACATTCACTCCCACATATGTTGTCCATCCTAGCAAAATACAAACCTATTTTAAACATTAGTCTTGAAATTTTGTTTGAAATACACAAGGAAAACTTAAGTTTTATTTTCTGAATTCTTGAGTACTGATAAATCTCTTTCATCTCTATTAATGTTTTCCCCTTCCAGTTTGTGAAGTGCTACCATATGGGAGTACAGTTCTTTTCATTAAAAAAAAAAAAATTATACAGAACAGTACTTATTACACTTGTGAAATTCATTTTGGCTGAGTAAAGGGAAACCTCTTTTGGCCTTGAGGAATTTATACAAACCACTTAGAAGCTAATCCTATATCATTTGAAGATTTGATGGTGAAATACAGTGATTGGAGGGGGCCTTTTAAAGCAGATGTGGAAATTAGTTCCCTATAATTTGAAAATGCATTCTGAGTGTTTGAGCTGTGTGTTAAGTGCTCTTGTTTAATTCAGAAGAAAAGAAATAAAAAGAGAGGGAAAAAAGCAGAAAAACTACAGAGAGAAGAGAAAACAACAGGAAGAGAAAAATAGACACAAGAGGGAAAAGAGATAAAATGCAAGAGGAAAAGAGATAAAATGCAAGAGGAAAAGGAATAAAATGGAGGAAAAAAAGAGAGAAAATACAGAAAAATAGCAGAAGAAGATTAAAAAAGGGAAAGGAAAAGAAAAAAGGAGAATCCTTACATATGTCAAAGCTGGGACAGTTGTCTTGGTCACCACGTACACTACTGTGTTGCTTCGTGAGGTTTAATTTGGCTGTACTTTTTAGTTGTTACTTCTTAAATTCCATGGATGTGATAATCACCCGTAGGATAGGAATATGAGTCTTGTGGCATAGTATTTTTCTCAGTATTTCATTCTAAAGCAAGCTTGGTGTCATCAGGAAGACCAACAGATGTCTGTAGATTTAAAGGCAAGATTGTGGTTGTTGTTAAGGAAGGATGGAGTAGAAGATTTTACACTGACCATATGTGCTTTTTAATTGACTTGTGGGTTTTAGGATACCATTATATTCACGTTGCTTGTGTTTAAGGAATATTGTGATAGAAATGGTAATTCTTGATTGTATTTTAGAAACAGCTCCATATCATTCTCCTGAAGCCTGCAAACAAGTCTAGGCTTGAGTTTTATGAGTGTAGGGGATTTGCTGCATCACAATGGAAAATATTTTATTCATGTGTTGTTTTTTAGACAATCATATTCTGGTCTATATTACAATGGCACGATAAATTGCTGAATACACTGTCTGCTGAATATGACCTCACCATGAAAAATTTGATGCATTAGAGTAGGAAAGGTTGGAATATATCAACCTTAGCTGACAAGGGACTTTGAATTTTGACCTAACACAGATGACCTTTGTGTGCAATAAAAGTGAGTTTAATCTCCAGGTCAAGGTTGAGGTGAACGGTAGGGCAATGTGGATTGGTTTTGTACTGGCTATGTCTGGATCACACCTAGCAAGCAAAGAAATCCAAGGTCTTTGCACTTCAGAGTAACCTAATGCTTGTTTACCTAGACTTTACTCATGTCTGTTATACCACCTTTAAAAACTTGTAGTACCGTGACAGCTAACTCATCAGCAGCTGCAGACTATTTAATTTGTAACCCAGTATTTCAGAATAAGAGGCATGAGGTAAGTAATTCTGCTCCTATAGATCACTGAATAGGTAAACAAAATTTCTCCTCTAGCACGGAGAAGAAAGACTGTTCATGATATTGCCTGGCTATGAAAAGGGTGAAATCTAGAAGCTTTGTTTCTTTGACAGCTAGCCTGTCTTTTGAGCATTGGAAGTTTATTCCTAAGTGTCTTATGCTTTTAAGAGGAATGTAATTAAGAGAGTTCTGGTACGTTTCACTAGGCAAATACAAAGAAAACAGGTCCTTTTGAGCACTCCATTGCTGCAAAAGGTATTTGATCAAAAAAGCTAAGTTACAAAATGGTTTGGGGGTTGTCTAGGTTACATAATAAAGACATATAGATGAATTTAAATAAAATATTGCTGCATTTATAGTAGTCACAAACAAAATCCATCTTTTTAACTGGCTCTTGTTCTAGGAGTGCTATTTCACTGACGTACCAAAGGTACATTTGCTGAATATTTTACACATAGAAGAGTGGTAGCAGTGGTGCTGTTGGAAGGAGAGAGTTCTCTTTAAATCAGCCAGGGGAAAAAAAAAGTTTGAGACTAATGGAAAGAACCTCTACTCCTTTAATAGAGCCTGCAAAATATATTCTCCAGGACTGATCAGCTCTGAAGGCTCTAGAGGTTTGATGATTGGAATGGCAGGAAATCACGCTTTCAGGACATAACGAATTGACTAGGCCATCCATCATTTGTTAGCATGCGCTGAAACACTGGGTTTGTGTGCAGAGGTCTGTGATTTAGTAAATACTTGGGAGATGAATAGAGCTTACACACAAGGGAAGATATTGCTGTCCTTCAGCAGCCTTAGACACAGATCCCTGCTGAGAAGGCCGTCTGACAGCAGCTCATCAGTAACTGGCCTGTCACAGTCAGTGATGCCCACCAGCCATCCCCAGTATATTAAATGCATTTTTAATATCTGCTTCAGTAGATTTAATGAAGAAAATTTAGTTTCCATACTCTGATCACTGCTTTCTCAAGTGTTTTAAAGCATTGAGCGAAGCACTTCCAAGAAAGGAACTGTACTGATAACAAGAGTAGTTCATTGAAAATCAGAATGAAATGTGTGTTATTATCCACGTAGTTTCCTTAAAGCAAAACAAAAATGTTTAGAAAAAGCAATGATGATCTCAGAAACAATTGACCCTCCTGCAGAGGGGACCTTATGCAGCAGGCTGTACAGCAGCAGAGATGCAGGATTGGGAAAGGTGTTTGCACAGTGGTTCTGTTTAGTGTGGCAGAGCTTGCCAAAAGGCAAAATTGCATTTCTTACACTCTAATGTGTCAGTACTAGAATCAGATCATCATTCTGTCTGGCTTTCAGGGTCCAGAGAGGAGGGTGACTGTGAATGGAAGGAATGGAATAGATCAAGTTTTTAATTGCTAGCGTAGATTTTGTTTTGGGTTTGGCATTTTTGCAAGCGATGCTTTTGGAGAAAATAATTGTAGTGTTACATGGTATTATATAAACTGTTGTAAGAAACGAATAGTAAGACACAATGGAAAACAAAACTGCTGTTTTTATGACTCGGCAGACTCATTGAGAGTTATTCAGTATTGACATTCTATGTATAAGGATTGTACAGAATTATTTTTTAACTTCATAGCAAATCATAAGATCTTTTGCTGTCCGTACAAATAAATAAACTTATAGTTATTTGATTTTCCTTCCAACTTTCAGGGTAAACTTCTGTTTGCATAAAAGCAAATAAGTTGATTTTTATTTTCTAATGATTATTCAACTATTTACTTCAAGGCAGCAAGACAACTTGATTTTGTTGCAAGCATCTATCTGAAACATTGACTTCTTGAGCTTTTTCTCTCTCAGGAATCCATTCTGTGTTCACAGAAGAGAAAGCAAGTCCAGAATGATACCTATAAATTTGATTCTTGTATGTTTCAAAACAGTAGTGTATTAAATGCATATTATTATAAAAATTTAAGAAGTGTCCTAAATGCTTACATTTTTATAACACGTGACATATTAAATAATACATTTTCTTGTTAGCATCTGTTTGCTGTCATCGTTGGCAGGACGTATGATTTATTACTTAAATTAATGACTGCAACCATTTTGGTGCTGATATATGCCCCTTATGGCTTATTGCATCACTTTAAAAGACAGCATATATGCTTCTACGAGAGTAATTTTTTAATTGGTCATTCCTTTAAGTTCCTTGTGAAAGTAGCATTTCTCTTTGCAGTATGAAAGTTTCAGAAGTTTGAATTATACTCTAAACTGAGTGAAATAATGCTAAGGATTAATTTCTGTAAGAAATACAATACTGGAGCTGATCCTAGTAAAATTTTCTTCTAAGACAAGCCTGTTTATTGTTGCCAAGAAAAAAACAACAACTTTGAAAGAGGAATGGAAAGATAATTCTCTGCATTCTTCTGATCAGGTGGTGGTTGAAAGCCTTGTTCACATTTTTGCTTGACTAATTGGTACCATAGAAGTAAATTTCAAACTCCCTTAGGCACACTCTGTCATTAGTTTTCATCTTGTATCCCATAAAGTCCTTGTTGTCCACGGACTTCAAATGCAGAATTCAAATTAAATGAACTTCATATCAAAAGGCTTAAATTTGCCGAACAGGAACCTGTGCCTGATGTGGGAAAGGCATTACAGTTTGTGAACAACTTAGGATAAAAACTTCAGTTTGTAAGCAACTAAAGCATTTTTTTTCATATCTTATGTTTTATTTAGCCTTTTTTAAAAATTCTTGTGTCCATAACATTTTGAGTAATGACAGAGATATGACTAGGAGATATTATCCCTTCCATTGTACACACCAGGATATCCAATAGCGTGATTGATTGTAACAGTCACATTGCTTTGTACCAGAGAATTGTTGTACTTCACTATCTTGCTGTATCCTTTTCATCTGAATAGAATATTAAGAAGTGTTGCTATCTGTCCAAACGTGGAAAAAGGCTTCAGACTAGGATGTAGAGTAGATGTAGTGCTGTAGAGGACTTTATTGTTTGGGTGATTGTCCTTTATTTGCATATCTGTATTTAGGCCTTCAAAATCTTGGAAGCATTTGATGGCCTAGTTTCCCATATACCTCCAGAAACTTCAACACTGAATAAAAATGTCCTAAGATAGCATACATTCTTTCACAGAAAGCAAAACGTTATCAAATATTCCTTTGAACAAGGTGTGATAGCAAAGGTATTCTCTTACGAAGTGCAGCCTGTCTGAAACCATTTCAAAGGCAACATAGAAACTGTGACCACGATGGAGGAAATCACTCACTCCTGTGACTGAATTACTGTAAAGGGTCTTTTGGAGTTCCCTGTTGTTAATTGAGGACACAGACAAAAATTAAGACATCACTTATCTGTGTTTCTGTTTGTGGTTGGCTGGGAGATGGCAGGACTTCTTGTCAGTCCTCTGTTGATACTGGTAACATCCAGTACTTTATTGCATCTCTACTGTGGAATACAGATGCACATTTGGAGACTACAACTTGTGGAGAGTTCAGTAACTAATAGGCAGAATGTGAGTGTGTGTTTCTGTCTAGGAAGTGGCTATTGATCATTAGCCATTTGTGGCATTAATGTAAAAGGCATGTTGTAAATGCATCTCTCCTTCAGTTTTCAACACAGGTGAACAATATGTCCTCCTAGACATATTGTATTTTCTTGGGGTACAGAAAAGACAAAAAGAGAAAAAAAACTTTGAAAGCTTGATCTCTGCTTCTTACAGAGCTTAAAAAGGAAGATCTGCTTTGACCAGTTGGCAGATACTCCAATAAGCCAAGCAAGTTCCAGTCCAAACGGAGTTCAATGACCTTATTGCAATGAGTGATCTAACACAGGAATACGTTTTCCTTTATCCTGTTATTAGGAACAGGAGAATATGATTGTTGACTAAAAAGAGTAACATGGGCTGTGTTTTTTATCTCATTTGTATTGTGTTCCTTTGACATCAGTGGTCTGAGAAAGAAAGGAAAATGGTCCTTTATGGAATAAATTCATAGTTTCAGTCTAAATATTTCCCTAGCTATATCTGTCTGCTTGATATGTCATCTAAGTACATTTTTTTCAAACTAATTCCATTGGTTGCCCAACAACTATTATTCACAAGGTTTCTGCTTACACTTTTTGTTTTAATTTACTATTTAGACGCAGACCTCGACAGTGACAGACGAGCATTCTTACACATTGTTATTTTTTGTGGTTTCAAGGTTTCTGGGTAGAGAATTTTGTCCATTTATCTGCAATAGATACCTGTCATTCTAATATTTTAAATCACAGTAATTTAAAGATAATACTCAAATGTTTCAGCTACTGTGTACAAATGAATAAATTTTTATGTAGATAGATTTAGGGAGGTCAGTGTGTATCACATATTACTTGTGTTAGTTTATTTTGTAATTCTTAGCTCTTTAGTTTCTTTTTCAAGGATCTCTCTCTCTCAGTGGAACTTTGCATTAGTGGATCAGGATGTTTACTGAATAACCAGTTGAAATTATTAAAATATGCGGTGGAAAGCAATGTGCTTAGTTTAATGTGCTTCTGAATATTAAATGCAAGTAAAATGTTATGTAGACATGAAGCCAGTTGTTTTATTATAGTATATGAAGCAATAGCTGTGTAAACCCTAACCTCGTAATTCTGCAAGTTCTACTTTATCATGTAGCTGTAAAAGGCAATCAAAATAAATCATGGAAGATGAAGAAATATTTTCTAGGGCTTTCTGTATGCTTTCAGAAGTGACACTTTATCCATGAAATTTTAGTAAGCATATTAAATAATACAATATGATGTGCAACGTGTCAGGTCTGATAAATTATTTTGTATAAGACATTTATACAACATATGGTGAGCTGCTATGTGAACAGCTTAATGACTAAATTATGTTAATCTTTCTTGCCATATTTACTTTTCATTTAAGAAAAGGCATTTTCAAATTTCTATCTTACTTTTTTGATCATGTGTAGATATAAGAAAGGTGTAGGTCATCTCTGAGAAGCCGTGACAGTGATCCAAGGTTCCTCAGCTGTGCAGTGTACATAACACAGATGTTGGGAGAGTCATCTGTCAGCTATGCCTCTCCTATGGAGTTAAAGTTCTAGGGGGAAAAGAATTCGACACAGTGCTGTCACTGTTACATTTTCACAATAGAAGAGCATGCAAATAGTCAACCTCCTGCTTAGCAGTAGTGCCCTGTCTAATGTCTGTGCTGGTTAGAATAAAAAAATAGTGGGTGCATCTAGGGCTCATAGATCTGACAAAGGTCATGCTATGCTGGGCATTTGAATTGGAAATTGTCTGGACTTAGATTTTATAAAGCTCCCACTGTTGTCGGGGAAAATTTCAGCAGGGTTTTGTCCCTAGAGAGGCCTCTTAGGCCCTTTTCTGTCCTATGAATGAATTTAGATGTGAGGGTTTCTCTTGCCTTAAAACTGTTAAGTTCATTTTGCATACATCCCTAGAGAGAAAAACTGGCAGATGCTTTTGTCTTGGAAGTGTTTAAAAGAAAACTGCAGAACAGGAACAAGGGAGAGAAGGGGCCCTGCGTGGAGTCCCAGAACATTTTGGAAATGGCCAATATGCAGTTTTCATCAGTACTAAGGCGGGGCGCAATATGGTGCCTGTAGCTCACTAGGGAATATGAATGTTGATTAAGCATACTCACAGGCTTTGAAATCCTGAAAGCAGTGTCAGAATAATGGATGTTGAGCAAATGTCAAGCATTTGTTAATTTCTCTGTTATTTGGAGTTTATCTACCATGATCAATCAAATAAACTAGTGCTTCTCTGTTGTGGCATGTGTCATTGATATGGTGATTAGATGGATAGAGAGGCCTTCTGCCTTTTTTTAATTTTTTTTTTTTTTTAATCCAGGTAACAGATTACATATGAACAGCCATAACTTTAAGTTAAATATTTCTTTGCAGATGGTTTAGTGGAAAGAAGTGCATTAACAAAATACTTTGGGGTTACAGAGAGACAAAAATATTTGCATATCTGCTGTAATAAAAATTACATTAATGCCATTTTTTTCCACTTTTGGCCTTAAAATTTTACTGTCAGGAAGGAGAAATTACTTCTAAATAAACTTTGATGGAGGGATATTTTACTTATTTGTAGAAGGATAAGTTTGAAAACAGAGGATATCCACCCCAAAGTACCAATTTATGGCTTAGCTCTCTTCTTCATTTTAAATCTTTTGGTTTCTAAAAACTAGAACCTTGATCTCAGCATCCTCTTATTGATACCTTTTAGTTAAAAGTAGAGATCTCTTTTATAAGAATATATGCACTCCTATAAATTATGTCATGTATAATGTATGTATGTAAGTTGTTACTAATGTGCAGACATGTAAACATTCCAGTTGAGAATATTTTGTTCTCTTTCTCAATATTCAGTATTTTCTGAAGTCTTAATTCTGTTAGTTTGCCACTCTTAGAAATTAGGTAACATAGGAAGACCTGATACTTAAATATGAACAAAAATATTAAGATTAATCTGAAAAAGAAGAACGCTCTGTGGCCTTTGCTGCTTTACTGTAATATATTAAAACTTCAAATTATGAGAATAAAGGGTTGGATGTTTTGTGTGAGGCATTTTTGAAAGCTGCCTGAAGGATATTTCAATCAGATTTCAGTGAATTCCAGTGAAGTTTATTTAACACCTTTCTCATTGATTTTTTTTTTTTAACTTTAGTCCTTGCGGACTTAATATTAAAATGGTATTGTGTATTTTTATTATGTTTTTGATTAGTCACAAAAATTTAAGAAATGTCAGTGAGTCAGTACTTTGCATGCTGAAGTCATCTTCATCTTATTTTACCAGAGAACTGTTATTTTTCTTCCTTGGCTTCTGATTTATTTATCAAAGCCTCTAGGCTCATTCTCCCAAAACTGGTGAAATTTTGGTGCTTAATGAAGGTGATGTTGTATAGTCAATCTTATTGACTGTTTATAACTGAAATGATTCTGTTCTATTAGTGTTCCACTGGATTCTGTTCCATAAAGAGTTCTGGAAAGCCAGCCTTTCCTGCAGTGGTGCTGTGGAAAACAAAGATTATAGTCGTCTGTATTTTCAGGGCAATGTAAGGAACACCAGAAAAATCCTCTGGAGAAGGAGGAAGGGAAAGGAAAAGCCTGTTGATAAGAGTGGAAAGGCTTAAAGAAGTTTTAGGATACACTAATGTAATGTTGTGATCAGCTCTTGTGATGTTTCTTTCATATTGCCTGCCAGTTGTAGGTAGATACTTTTTTTAAGAAGAGAGTGCTGGAAAACCACTAGTAAAAAGAAATAGCTGCATTTCCTTCTTGTGCATTCCTGCAATCTTTCCAGGGGAAAGTAAGTAGTGGCATTAAATGATCCCTCTATGTCATAATAAGCTTTATCCCTGGGGCTGAAAGTAGGATTTGTAAATATCTGCATGCATTGTACAACAACTTAGAGGTGCAAGACAAAATACTGCACTGTTGGGTAGGTAAACAAGAATTATTATCTTCTTTTTTCCCTTTGTTTTGTTCAGTAATTACAAATAACTTAAAAATTGTAATTTTTTAAAATTATAAACACTGTCTAGGCCTCTAAAATCTCAAGGGAACTAGCTATAAATGGATTCATCTCTTGCCTTGTATCTGCATCATAACCAAAATAGGGAGTTACTAAAAACTATCACTTCTGTATCATCCGTGTTTGATTCTTGAAATTTTATCCTGAATATATTTTAGATTATATCCTGAATGGGAAACATCAATAAGATCTTGACTTGTTTAAGGAATTAGGAGTTTTGATTGGATAACTGGAAGCTTTTTTGACTTAAGATGTTCACTTTTTACCCTGGAGAAACCTATGCAACAGTGTGTGTGCTTGACATGTGATGCATGCAAATGCTAAATACAGTAGCAGCATGAGGCAAGTGTCATTAGCAGTAATTTATGTAATGAAAGCCACCTGGCTGTCTTTGTAATTAATTGCTTGTAAATAATAAATTTTAAATGTAGTTTATAG
Source organism: Sitta carolinensis (assembly GCA_032173965.1). NCBI lineage: Eukaryota > Metazoa > Chordata > Aves > Passeriformes > Sittidae > Sitta > Sitta carolinensis. Next base: position 14,912,586 of record JAVUNC010000006.1, on the reverse strand, counting down.
TTTCCCAAATTTGATTATATATATATTTTAAGAGCAAATTGTTTAAGGGTGTTTAGAGATTTATTAAGTTCAGAAAATACATGCTTTTTACATGCAGGCTAATTTTTTAATACAAAATGAACAATCTAATTAGTTCTGAATTGCCATTCATTCATAAAAATAGTTTTCTAAACTTAAACACCTAACTTGTACAGGACAATATAGTTTTGTTGGAAAAAAAGCTTAAAGTAGAGTTATTTTCCCCTTTGTCCACAGTAACTAAATTTGATATTGAAGTCAGAAAAACTTACCTTAACTTCTTCTGATCTATCACTTTTCTGGGCATAAGAGGAAGTAGCACAATAGACTAATACAAACAAAATGAGGGAATAAACACAAAATAAATATTTCAAATATTGTTTTCTGGTAATAACTTACTGAGTTTATTTTCAATGTCTGGACCTTGGCCCTACCGGTTGGGCAGATAAGAAAGGAAAAGGATAAACCCTGGTTTTAAGTTTTATCTTCTTCGCCTTAACTGCTTGTTGAGGTCCATTGTTGTTGCACCTTAGGATCATCCTTCTTTCAACAAACATCAGGTAAGGAACTACTATAGTATATTTTTGTCTAATGGTTCTAATTTAGATTGTACTACTGAGATAAAGTGTCAAACTTGCAAACATGTTTTTGGTACAGTCTTAACTGAAGAAAATTGAAATAAAGTGTGGGTGATGTACAGTTGAGTGCAAATGAGGAGTTCACAGGTGTTTCGCCTTTTCCTCAGTCTCTGGTATGCTGCTATATGCCTCTGCTTTGGGGCATTCACTGATTCTTTCTTGGATATTAAGAAAACTTTTCTTCTTGATAAGTAACTTGGAGTAGCTGAAATCAAGGACATAGCAAATCACCTACTTTTGCTAGTCTCAAGCTTTTGGTTTTCTAAATTTAATTTTCTCAGAAAATTTCATGGTAGCATTAAAAGCAGAATTCTTGAGAATACCAGGAAGTGGAGATGTGGTGGACAATTACTGAGATAATCTAGATGTATGTGGAGACAAACCCTATTTCACTCCTATCATTTCTTTCATCAGTGGATTCCCTGATTATATACTTAAAGGGTGTCAGACAAGTTCTGCTGTCTGTGAGGTTCAATAGTCACTGAATCATGATGTGAGAATATTTGGGAGTTTTAATTTCACATTTTAGCACTGATAATGTATTTCTTAAGCCCTCTTGTGAATACATATTGTTCTGTATTACATCTGAAAATATTTTTCAGTTTGAAAATTTGACCTTACAAAATAGTTTTATATTTTAAGGGAAGAGGTTTGAAACATTAGTGAAATAGCATTTATTTATAGAGGTCTCTGTGTGTTTTTGGCATTGGAATAGGTTCCAAACATCCATGCAACAAGCATTGTTTAATTCCAGAAAAAATTAGATCAGAACAATATCTTAGGCAAATTAGTTTCTGTTTTCACTACTTGCTTACTAAGATTATAAGACTAAAAAGCTACTTTCATTTCATATGGACCTGCTACTCTTCTGTTGCTGCTCTTGCTGTGTTTTTTTAATGTTATTCACTGTTAAAGCATCATGTTCTTCTCATCATAACCATATATACGTGAATGAAAAACCAGCATTTTTGTTCTTCTCTTTTCAGGTTGAGAGATTGATCATAAATACTTTGTTGTCTTTTGCATATGGTGTATTTTTAGTTACACTTAGATTATTGCCGTTAGAAGTCAGATTTTTGTGATGTGGGTGAAAGAAGGTGTAATTTGTCTCTTAAGAGCTGGCATTATTTTGGGATCATTGCCTGTATTGGTTATTTGTACCAAAACTCTTCAACTTATTTTTTTCACATCTGATACAGATCGTTCATAGTCTGCAGTTGTTTTAAAATATATTGGTTGTTACAAGAGACACCAAAAAATTAGGTGTCTACAGGAAGAATTGGTACTCTGTTCTTAAAGGAACTTCTAAGTCTTCTTAAATGAAAAATCAAACAGTATCTAATACTGGCAATTTTCCTCTGTCTGCTGCTAGAACTTATTGGCCAACTAGGTCAGACATTATTAAAGTTCAAGTGGCCCAGTGGGAAAAGTAATGGCCTTACGCTACTATGAATTTTAAATGCTGCCATTTCTATGTATTGCACCATCATCTGTTCTCGCACATCACTAAATTGTATAGAAGTTGTGGGACCAACCAGTGTCAAGGTCGTAGAAGTGATGACTCTTCTCAAGTAGCCTTCACTGAGCTTTGTCATACTGTTATATTCGTAGCCCTGGCTATAGGCAGCAAAGTTGTATGCATGTGCCTGAATTTCACCTTTTTATTATCACTGAATAGTGTGAGTTGGCAGCGCAGGATATCTTTCTTCCTCAGAATGTTTACTTTGGGTTTTATTTTTGATCCTGCCAAAAGTATGAAATTGACTTTGAGGCAAAGGCAATTTTTAGGGATCTGTATTTAAGTCTTTTGAGTTGAGCTGTTGTACAGCTTGCTGAACTGGGTATCTGAGAATTTTAAAATCGATTAAAGCTATTGCTCTTCAGATGAGCACAAATTTCATCTTGATATTAAGTGTAATCATACTAAGTCTGAAATGAGCACGTCATCATGTACTTCTTGTCTTATCTATATGTATAGCTGCACACAGAGCATAGCAATAACAACAATAATGATAACAACAACAGTAGTAGTAGTAGTAGTAGTAGTAATAATAATAATAATAATAATAATATATTTGTAATGGGAGCATTTCCTCTACAGAACTGTATTGACTTGATAGTTTCCTAAGGAGTAGCTACCAGTAATGCTTCATTGTATGGAAGGCTTCTTATGCACAAATAATAAAACTGGGTTTGTATTCCAGACTAGAAATCTGGAAAATTTGAAGATGGTCACTTTATAGAAGTTAGCATGTTGTAAAGTAACTTCTGTGATGTTTAGTAATTCTATTTCAAACTCACCTATTGATTTAAAGATATTTAAAATTGGTAATTCGCTGATTTCTGATAAATCATTGGTAGATTTGTGAATGATAAAACTAAAAATGTATACAGAGATAATCTGCTTTTTGAGAATTTTCATTCAGAGAAGTGACCACAATCGTATTAAACTGTAAGGAAGATCGTAGTACGAGATGCTAGAGTGAAGAAAGAGTGAAGCTGTAACTATTCCAGAGGTCCATGTGCCTCTTTTGTTCCATGTCCTTCAGTGCTTGGATGCATAACCCTAACACTTCCCAAGCTTTGGGTAGGCCCTTGGTATTCCTGAGCCTTCCTATATTCTCTTTTGGAATCATTCAGACTGCTAAGAAGTCTTCTTGATTTCTGGATGTTCCTGACATGTGGAAGAAATTCTGAGAATCCATTAGTTGTCACCTCCTCTCAGGTGGGAAGTTGACCATCAGACTGGCATTGAGTCATTTACAGGTGTAACTGTTGTGCCTGCTGCCCACATCCTTCAGTTCTGGGAAGCCACTGACGCTGTATGAATCTGTGCATGTTATGCAGTTGGAACAATGCTACTAGAACTATTTGAAATCCATTACTGACAGTTTGTACAAATCAGAATGGACTGGTTAGCATGTGATAAGCAGTATAAACATTGCTTCCTTGTTCCAAATAATTTGCAGTATGGAAGACAAGAATTTGGCTGTTTGGATTTCTTTCATGTCTTTAATAATGTAACAAGAGAAAAAGAATGTTTTAGACATGTGCTCTGAAACTTCAGGATAGATGTGAGGGGAATTCCCCTTTCAGCACTAGTCTTTTAAATTTGATGGATTTACATCTTTCTTTCCTCACTTAGATTTTGAATCTGGCATGGCACCACCACTCAGTTCTAGCCCTATAACTTTTATTTTAATGCTCGATATTGTATCGGTAAAAGTATTTTAAAATTTACTGTAGATGGAAAGGGGAAGTTCTTTTCCGGTTAAAAAAATGAGAGACTCTTGCTATCTACTTCAGAACATATCATGAAAAATATGAGTAGCACTTGCATACTCACTAGAGATTGTGGAAGGAAAGAAACAATTTCCCCCCCTACTTGAATTCCTGCTATAACTACGTGGCAGTGCATGTTCTTCGGAGAGAAGGTTTGACACTGCAGCTTTGGGATTTCACATCTGACAGCTTCTGAATTTTGGAAACACAGCTCCCGCCCTATGTTCATTTTTTTAACCAATATATTTACCATTTTTATAAGGTGGAATATTCCATTTTGTGAAAAGGAAGCAGTGAGGCTATTCTGTTTATATACAGATTATTTATGGGATTATACTTTCCTCATGCTTCTCTCCACTTGTGTGAATACTTTTGGATTAAATACTGCAGTTCATATTTACTCTTGATTTGTTTTTGTTTTTGTTTTTTTTTTTTTACAAATCTCTCTAGATACTCTTCCTTTGTTCCATGGTAAAATACCTTAAACATAAAAGTGATTTTTTACTCTTTCTACTTTAGGCAACAAGTGTGATGTTAAAAGTGAGGGAAAGGAAACTCATTCTGAGACATGAAACAAGTGGAAACGTAGTTTGCACCTACAACTCCATGTTTTCAGTAATCTCAGAAAATAAAGTAGAAATCTGTAAGTTTTATCTTATCTGTAAAGAATTCATTATTTACAAGGGCTGATAATAAAATATTTGCATAACCTTTGTTATGCTTGGATTTTCTCCTGGTGAGGCTGAATTAAGTAGCAAATATTAAGCTGGACAGAACCCCAGTCTTGGTTGCATCTACAATTCCATTTTGTTGAGGTGATGATCTGGTACAATTAAAATTGCTTTCATCATTACTAGCTGCTTCTTAACCAAAGTTATGTATTTGCTCTAGCCACAAAGCACTAAAATGGTTATATGTAATAGTAACTTCTCTGTTACTACTTTATGTGTGAATACTCATTGCAAACCAGAACATTTGTGAAAGACTCTCCAGGGATTATAGCATTCCTCATCTACCAAATACTGAGGTTCATTAGAAGGGAATGGTCTAAATTTTATTCTTACATAGTAATTGACCAAAGGGCATATTCTTTTCCCAGGGCCTAACTTGCAGTTTTCTTGCTAAGCTTGATTGATATCTAAGTTCTTAGTTCTTAATTTCTCTTATTCCTTTTTCTGGATTGACTTGAGCATCTCATTCTGAATGTTGGATTTTTGTATTAGAAATAACTTTCATGATTTTAACACTAGGGTTTTTTAATAGCAATCAATTTTTTGCATCTTTATATCACTTGGAACTTAGAAATTTCACTTCATTTTATAAAATAAAAGTAACTTTATCTTTAAAAAACGGGCATTTTTTGCCAAGTTTAGATTTCAATTTTCTGCTCAAATCCACTTACATATTGACAAGAGCATGAAATACATTAGGCATTCAGATGGAAGTATGCCACTGACATCAACACAGAGTAACAAAAGGTAAATCAGCATCATTGTGGATATCAGTGTACAAGAAAAAGAGGATGTCTGAAGAGTGAGGCTGGATGCTTTGAATAGAGCACTGGGAGATTCATTGCTATCTGGAATTGCAGAAGAAAATGTTTCCATGAAAGTTGTCATTACAGAAATTAAGAGAAAAGTTTGCTTATTTCCCTGGACAATATACTTAGTTGTACAAGAGGGGTAACAAGTTAATTTATTAAATGTTTAAACAAAGTAGTACTCAGAATTATGACTCCTGGATTTTTTTGTCTGTTTCAGAAAATCAGCTGTTACATACCTAGGCTCTACAGTTGTTTCTCAGCAATAGAGTGCTTGTCACAAATGTCTATATTCCAAGACTTCAAGTAAGCCATGAGCCTTGCTGCATAGTTTACACCATGAAATGCAATAACACAGTACTCAAATGTTATTTTGAATAAAAAGCACTTTTGCTCTTGCATTTGTTTTCCCGGATAGCTCAGTGATAAATGCAGTTGTCTGCTCATTTGTTGCTTTGAAATCTTGTATAGAAGTATCAGAGGATGGATGGAGCCCTGGGTATTTAGCTGTTCCTGTAGAAGTAATGGTAACTTCTGTGGTAGTATTACTGCTGTCAGTGTCAGTGCTGTAGTGATCATGCTCTTTTGCTATTCAAATGCATGTTCACAACTTCTCTTCCCTCTCCAAGTACATAGTACTGTCATTTTCAGTGCTTTCTGAAACCATGATATTTCAGTTTTCACTCAATGGGATCTTGCAATAGATGCTCCATCTGTGTTTTGAGGGGCTATTTCATTTTGCCAGGAAGTTGTCTCAATGAAATTGTAGCAAGGAAACAATGAGTGGCAGATGAGTGGTTTTAGTGTTTAAGACAGGAACTATGTGAACCAAAAGAAACATGGAAGCAGCCATATGAAGATATAAATCCACTTCTCCTGTAGAAGGGGAAAGATCATTCAGTAGTAAGGTTTGAAATTCTTTGAGTGGTGTTACTGAAATAATTGTCTTTGCCCCAGTGGTAAAGTCTCTGTACTGCAATCCAGTTTGTATCCAATTTGCACTGTTACTGGAATAAATTTTTTCAGTATTTGTGCTAAATGCTAAATTATCTGAACAGTTGGAAGCATATGAGTGTTGAACTAAACTGAAGTAGAAGGTCAAAATCCAAGGACATCAAGGGGACAAATAAAATGGATGAGAATAAGAGAAACACTTAGTTTTGAAAAGACCTTGAAGGTCATCAAGTCCAACCATTAACCTGGCATTTCCAAGTCCGCCATTAAAGGTGGAGTGTAAAGGGAGGGAGGGATAATGGTCTTAGTTTATTTTGATACGTTAGTGTCACTGTATAATAGGATAATGGTAATATAGGTACAGTTATCATACCAGGAATAGCCTAAAAACACAAAAATTGCTATGTCAGTGGAGGAGAACTCAAACCAGAAATCTAGTCAAACACTGTCCTGATCTGTTTTGTATTTTTTCCCACATCTATTCAGTTCTACCATTATGACCATGTAAATCTACAAGGTAATAATAGTTATGTGGTGAGCCATTAGGGGGCCATATGTATCCAACTTATTTATAGCCTGAAGGTTTGGGGTTTTTTTTAAATCAGCTTGAAATATCTTAGCTCTCTGTATGTTTATAGCCTGTGTAAGTATATAATCTTAATTTCTTTCCTTTGTTCACCTTCTAACGTTTACATGTGCGGGTTGCAGGTTGTCGTAACTGGATTGTGCACCTTTTGGAGAGGCTTTGTGCTATGTAACTCCTGGCCTCTATGTCATGTGTATATTTAAATAAATACTTATTATTTAAATACCGTTTATTTGATTTAAATAGAAATTTTAATAAAAAAATAAATTGTTTACTGCATTGTACTTATTTTTTCTCTAATCCACTAATTTAATAAATCTATATATTAGTTTCTGTTACTATAATTTTTCTACAGTTACAACATTCAGTCTCAGTGGGTACTTAGGGTGAACAGTCCCATGTGTAAGATACCAAAGATCAAGGCTCAGCTTACTGCTGTCACACAGATGTTGCGCTGGGCAGACAAGCCCAAAATTCAGATTTATGGCAAAAAGCCGGGAAGAGCAGTTATGGATAAGACATACTTGTAAGTTCTTTATTCGGCACTGCATTAATCTAGTCACTTTGTTCCTGATTCTTCAGCTGCTTGGTTTAGAGGTAACTTTATATCATGCTGCATATACATATTGTCTCTTTAACTGTCATCCATTTGGTTTGGTTCCTCAGTGTTCTCTTTTGAAAGTGGGAGTAGGACTTCCCTATCTTTTATTAGTATTTCTGAAGTGTTACAGTTGGAAGGAGAAGGGTCATTTACATGTGGAGAGAACATGTACTCTTAATGTAATTATGATATGATACAGGCATTAAATTCACATACAAGAAATCTGACAGAAGAGTGAGACTTTAGGCATTGTAGAATCTTCGAACTACCTTTGCTGTGCCATAGCAAGTAAGTTCATGAAAGGAAAAAATGTTAATTATTCATAATGCTTTGCTGTACCATAAAACTCGATTTATTGAGACTATAATTTGTTCAAGTTGCATGTAGTATAAAAATATATCAGGAGTAATTAGTAGTATTCAGGATGTGATGAGGTAGATATATCCACAGAGGACAATTGAAAACAGTAGCAGTGTGGTATTGATTGCCTTTCGGAGGAAAAAAAAATCTTGTCTCGTTTCTAAATGTTAACAATTCAGAGAGAAAAATTCCCACTTGGGAAGAATGCTTTCCAGGTTGCTTCATTGCCAGGTGTTTGACATTGAGTGGAGCCTTAGATGAATGAAGCTTATGGCAGCTTTTGGAAATGACCGACTCCGGGGAATCTTGGCTTCCTGCTGTGAAAGTTTCCATTTTCAAAGCACATCAGTTTCAGTGGGAATGTTCCACTGGTCCCATATGCTACTTCTGACAGAGGGGGAAGTTTTTAACCTGAATATGAGACAGCTACTGAAGAAGTTCCCTTGCTGCTAACAAAATGAATTTCAATATGTTGACAATGAACAGGCGGCATTTTCCCAACTGCTGATGGAACTTAACTCTTATCAGTTATTAATGGAAATTTTGCTTTAATTTTTTTTTTCCATTACCTTTTTGCTCCACTACTTGCTCCTGGTAGGATTTTTAGGTTCTGAAGTTGAGCCACCCAAACAATATGCTTGTTCGATTTGAAATTCTTGCTATATTTTCCTCCCTCCCTCATATGCTCTCTCCTTGACCTAGCAGCAGGAAGCCTTTGTCTGAGGTGTTCATCTGGAACAACTTTTCCACACTTGTTTTCATGTTCTGTTAGATTACAGGGCAGCAGGCCTACCTTTGAAGCTCCCTTCTCTTTTGTTTCTTTGCAGTGCACTCCAGTAATTAACTTTGTCCTTCTTTTATTTGTTCCAGTCAATCGCAGTCCACTCTGCTGAGCATCTTCTCCCAGGAGTACCAGGTTAGAAGTTTTCTCCTTTGTGAGGGTTGACAGGTGCCTAATTGAATGATGAATGTCCCTTTATTTCTTTGTAATTGAACTGCCAGCTTTCTGATTGGTTTGGAGGATGTTCCTTTTTCCACATCAAGCACCGCCTGAGTCTCAGTGGATGGCTGCCAAGCCTACCCATCCATCTGTCTAATAACATCTAGCCTTTGCTTATTTGGTGGACCTGTAATAAATTATGCTAAACCATTATTATTCTGACAATAATAATTTCCCTGTGTTGCGTGGTTCCATGTGCTAAATGTTTGCTGACTTGCACTGTCAGTGCTGCTTTCCATTGCTGACAGAGATGATGATAAATGACCATTGCCGGAGTGGCAGAAGGCAAGAGAGGCAGAAAATGGAGTCATTTATCATGAGATGACAGGTGTCAGTCAAGTGGCAAGTCTCTATGGAATTACTTTTTGTAGTTTTTCAAATAAGTTGTTTTTAAGCAATGTTCTTCCTGGTTAAAAATGCCAATTGAATTGTAAAACTAGAGTGCACCAGACTTAGATGGAATTGAATTGAGGGAAAATTAATACAAAGGTTGAAAGAGAGAACAAGTTTTTCTTTGCCCTCAGCAGCCCTCAGTAAACTTATTTAGATTCAATTATTGTGACCTTACTGGCTTTTACATATGGTACATTGCAGTACAGTCTGAAGACGTTCAATTCAGTAGTTGGATTGAATGTCATTTCTGTATGGAATCTAAAAACATGGTTCACCTCTATCAGAGTGTAGCCAAGGATCGCGTGTTTGCGTAGTCATGATTTCTGTGTTTTGATCTATGACACATTTGTAAAAGTCGTTGTTTCTCATTTTTCTAGAAACAAATCAAAAGAACACATGCCAAGCATCACACTGCTGAAGCTATCGAAACTTACTACCAAAGGTATGACCTCCCCACCCCAGTTAAGACTCTCATCATGGCTGCTGGTTTTTATGGCAGTTGTGAGTAAATTAGCTTATAAAGCTAATTTTATATAACAATAAATTAAGAATCTGGAAATACAGAATAGTTCACCTAAAAATGTTGCTTACTGGAAATACAGATGTTTTTCAGGATTTGGTTATTCTGGTTAAGAAAGAGTTTACTTCCCTGGCTCTAAGTTAGGATAAGCAATTTTTTTATTTTTTTTTTTTTTTTGTATGTGATGGCATTTTTTATGTATTGCCTATAGTTTGTAATTTTTAGGATTTCTGTGTCAAGGCTGATTTTGATGACTTCCTTACAGCAAGAGAGGTTGTTCTGTTACAGTTGCTTGTTTAAAACAACATTTGTGTTACATTACAAAAAGTTACATATTCATGTATTGCCAGTTAAAGCACTAATTTTTAGATCACTCCTGTTTTATCAACAGATGTGTCAGAAATACTTTTTAAGGGAGGATGAAAACCTTTGTGTCATTTTACAATTGTTTGCACATTAAGCTAATAAACTGTGCTTGCTACACCTTGTAGTTTTTCTGTTAGTTCTATAGGCTTTACTAAAAATATTCCAGTGACATAATTGGGGCATAGTGATAACAGGTAAACATATGCAATTAAAATATTACTTTGTAGACTGACATATCTGAAGAGCATGCATGGCAAGTGTATTCATACTTCTGATGTATGATATTCATGCTTAATACTAATCTGTATGAATCAAGAAAATAAACAAAGAGCCTTCATTTGTAAACAATTAAATGTGCTTCCGCCAGAGTCATATATTTAAAACTTAACCACAGCCTGATTATATCAGACACTGGTTTAGAATATCTAGTGTGAAGAGTACTAGTTTGGGTGTTTGATTTCAGTTATTTAGAAGTTGCATTGTTCTGAAATTAATTTGTACTGGATCACATCACACTTTTCCTAGGGTTGATTCTTGTTTCAGAAGATTACTGGCCTAAAATTTTGTTCTGCTAATAATATGCATATACAGTACTACTTTTAATTATTTTTCACTAGCACATTTTCAGCGAAGCGGCTTGTGGTAATTGTAACTGCTGTGTAAGTAAACCTTTTCTTAGCCTTTGTGTCAATCAGTAGTTCCAGCCTGAAACTTCAACCTAAAACCTGGGACAAAATTTTGCTATATGCAAAGCAGCAGTTGTATTGGTGTCGGTAGGGTTGTAGGTATGATTAAGTTTGTCTCACATCACATAGAAGGATTTGGTCTCCTGTCTTCTGTAGTCTGAAGTATGATAGCAGTACATAAGTAATGCATTATGTATGAAGCTGTGTGGTAGTGGTAGGGAAAATCATTCTTTATGCTATTTCTGAGTATATCATTTTGCAGGTGTATTAACATGGCTGAGTAATATGCACATGTTTTAAAATCAGAGATGTTCTGGTCAATAGTTAAAAAAACTCATTTCAGTCCTGTTTTAATAGATTTACTGTGTAGTATGTTTAGGAGGCTACAGAAGCAGACAACTTGAGTTAAAAACCACTTTGAAATACTTGAAGTGTAAATATGACAAACTTGTCTTCTCTGCTCTTCTGTAGCATCCACTTTACTGCTCTAAGTCCTAGTCTGGGTGCTGCGCTCCTTAGTATTTCTGATGACATACAAGCAGATAATTGTGCTGCCATTGCTTTCTTAAGTCAGAAACTCCCGGGTTTTAAAGATAGACATTTCCAGTTGTCTCCATTAGGAGCAAGTAAAATAGTTGAGTAGAGTATTTCCTTCTGCTTGGCTGAGACTTGATAGTCTGAAACTTAGGCAAACACAAAGTACAAAGAAGGATCAGCAAGTTTTCAGAACAGTACAGTATATGAGATCTGTTAATCTATAATGAAGTTGCGAGAAGCATTAGAAATATCTGACAGAAATTTACTTAATTGTCACTGTAGCATTGCTCTTCGGTCATCTAGATGCATGTTTGAGAACATTAATCTCAAGTACATTTTCCTGGTTGTTTCCTGGTTGTATTTTGTGTATGATCTCTCATTTTCTTGTTTTATAAATTTTCAATGTTTAAACATGTTTTGTAGTGAGTTTTTATTTGGAACTGAAATAGGTTTAAGCAAAAAGCTTTTTTAATTTCCTAAATTCATTAAGCTTCAGAATAACTTGCAAGCAAAAAGCCTGCTATCTAATCTTATGTATAGGGGTTTTATAAAGGTGTGCCACCCATTCCACAGAAAGGTAAAATGATAAAGAATTTTAATGTCTGTAACTAATGAGCAGAGGAGTGTCTTCTGATGGATAGATAATGATAGAGCTGGAAAGGCTGTGGTCTTCTAATGATGTCAGTAATGATGTGCTATGCGAATACAGATAGGATAAACGAGCAGGTTCAAATGTTGGTAACTATTGTGCTTTTCCACATGGCTGCAAAGTGGCTTCCAATATCATAGCTCCTTCCCAGCAGCTTTTGAACACAGGTTTCAGGCTTTATCAAAATGTAAATATCAAGCAGTGAAAGTAATAGAAGTGAGGAAAGCGACATTGTGTGAAAGGATGGTCAGAAACATCATTCTGTAATACCCTCAACCAGAAATATTAAGCCTTTGCCTCTGATAGGTAATGACTTTCTATCAACCTTTATTGAATCCTAAATATTTCTTGTTTTCTCTTTAGAATATTAATTGTTAAATTGATTCCGCTAAAGTAAGCCTTTATTATTTAAACTACTGCCCAGCCGATAAAATCTGGAATAAATTTGAGAATTTATATTTTTGTGCATAGTAGTGAATCGAGCAAGATATACAGTGCACCTTCATAGCTGAAGGTCATGTGGAACCAAAAATCTTTACTGTGAATAATAGAGGTTTATTTGTCTGTGATGCATCTTTACGTAGCACAGATATAATTTGTGTGTCATAAGGCCGCATTTTTGTATTTTCTTGATATATTGGGTTTTTTACCAATGACTTCATTGGGATGGATATATTTTGCAGATGAATAGAATAGGAGACAATCCTGGAGAGTTAGTGATTTCTTAAAATACTTACTTCTTAAAAGATTTTCCATTAAATACTCTGTAATGGGGTGTTTCCCCCCAAATGAAAGAGATTCACAAGGAATACTGACATGTATAAACTGGCCTTTTCTTGCCTCTGCAAAATTACTTGGCTTTGTCTTGTCTAGGTACCTGAATGGGGTGATGAAAAATGCAGCTGCCCCAGTATTACTGGACCTGGCCAATGAGGTAATCATCTTTCTTTTTTCTTTAATCTTCCAGTGTAAAACCTGAGGGGCATATCTATAGTGACTTTAGTGAGAAATGTAATTAACCTAAAAAAAATGGTTTCAAGGCACATTAGACATTTAAAATGGTTCCCCAGTCTGTTAGTACTTAAAATAATTAGACAAAAAGCCACATTTTTTAATAAATCAGTTCATGTAATTAGTCTTTTAACTTCAAGGCGAATGTGTAGGATACCCTTAATTTGTATTTTGCTGAAAATTTCAGACAGACTGCAGATCTTTAATGCATAAACTTGCTAAAAATTCTCACATTGATTAAATGGAGTTGCATCAGTTTGATTCCTTGCTTTTAATAACAAAACCCATCTAAGTTACTACTATATTTTAGTAATAGGAAGGCTTAAAACAGATCATTTTCCTGACTCCGTTTATTTCTATTAATATGGATTAGAGGATGGCTAATGAAAACTGCTTAAGATAAAGCACTTAAGCAGAATAAATTCCTCAGTGTATGAAAAGTTCTGTACGGATGCCATTAAAGCCTTGACAAATTTATTGATGCTGTTTATTGACTAGAATATGAATTTGCCCTGTTATACAAGGTGTTGTTTGTGTAAAAATTGCTATCTTAGCATAAAGAAGAGATAAAAAGTTTGAACGAGTGGCAAGGAGTTTCCTAGGGAAAAAAAAAAGAAAATAAGATGAAATACCTGTTTTTTAAACTCTAAAATATTTATTTACCCTAATAGTAACAGTACAATAGCTGATACTCCCTGGAACAGCTTATGCAATCCTCAAAGGGATAGAATGAAATTTATGCTGTTTTGTGTTGTATTTTAATAGAAAATGTAAGAAGGAAGCAGAAAATGAGTGTTTGCATTAAAAATGATATGGCACTGTGAACATTAAGTGTAGCAATAGTGGCAAGCTCTACATGTTACATTAGTAAAAAAGAATGGTTTTTCTCTCATGTACATTGCTGCAGCTAGCAAATGAGCGATTACCTATCAATTACTGGAAAGTTTTAATGGTCTGTGAAGTGTCTGTGTAACCTGATTGTACAGTTAGCATAGAATCAAGGATTTATTTCATATTAGTGGCAATGTGTAGCTTCTTACCATCTCTGGAAAAGACATGTCTTGAAGTGCTGAGAATAGAATGTACTTTACATAAATAAGTACAATCTTATTAAGAATTTAGGTAAACGTCCCAATGGATGATGTATTGCACCCATATTATATGGGACCTGTCATAAAAATATTTCAAGCACAGAGTAATATATCTCTTACTGGTTCTTTGTATATTTTTCGCATTGATTTAGAGATGATGCATATAATTTCTGACTCCAGTGAGCATATCTTTGTTTATATTTCACTAATGCATTTTTGCAATTCAGATCAAAGATATCTGCAGTTCAGAAATAAATAAAAATTAAATCTAAGAGAAAGGGGAGATACATAAAGAACTTATCTGCTTCTGGTTTTGTAGTAGCAGGTATATCAGAAAGGCAATGCATTTTGTGACTGCCACCTAATGCATTAGGGAAACGTGGCAATAACCAGCACCAGATTACTGCTTCCAAACAATCAAGCTGCCATTTTTATACGATAGTTAATATTTAAATGACATACTCTTGCATCTGCTGACAATTGATGTAATGGTAATACTTTATGAGTCAATATATATTTAATCAGTGGAAACTGTAAAAATTGATGAGAAATATATAACATGGCTGGATTACAGTATGAAGCAGCTCTGTTAAATAGGAAAAGCTCCATATTGTTATCTTTTGGGGATGTTTTTTGAGGGTTTATAAAACTACTTCTAATTCTTTTTTTAAAATCAAATTATTTGCCAGCTGTTCATATTGTGCGTGTAGTACAAAAAGACTAAAATAAATTACATTTTTGTTAGAAGGAATAAAATTAGTCACTGTTCTCTTCATACAAATATTTTCAAGTGAGATTTGAAGCACTATGAATTTTACTTACATGCTAAATTCTGACATGAAGCATGATGGCCC
>JAVUNC010000006.1:14882500-14892500 GCA_032173965.1 Sitta carolinensis | reverse complement strand
CAATCTATTTCCTCTGCTCCTTTTTGTAAAGCCAAGTTGCTGTTGTCCATCTTCTCTGCCATAACACAATGCTGGCTCATACTCAGTTTGCAGCCCTTCCAGGGCCCCCAAGTTCTTTTCTGCAAAACTGCTCCTCAGCCAATCCATCTCAGCTTGCATCGTTGCTGAGACTCCTCCTTCCCAGGTACAGAACTGTGCATTGACCCTTTCTGAATTTCATTAGATTCCTGCCTCCCCATCCTTTTGCCTGTCTAGGTCCATCTGAATGCCAGCCTTGGCTCCTGATTGGTTGTCTTTTGCATCCTCCAGATCACTGTTGAAGATGTTGAACAGGAATGGCAATTGATGATAGCAACTACTTAAAGAGGAGGAAGGACAGAATCTTACCTTTTCTGCCCTCTTTTTATTTACACTTAGATAATAATGTAAAATGCAATCTTAAGCTGCTTCTGTATGACTACCTGCTGTGGATTATTAGCATGTATATAAAGTCAGAATATCTTTCCATCTTCCACTACTTTTCTTAGCTCTTAAATAAACAACTTGAAAAGGTAAACCAATATCATCAGGCTTTCTACACTCAGCTCTTGGTGAAATGTTAAAAAACACCAGCAAGATGCCTTTTATATGCAGAAGCATATAAAGCATTGAGCAGTTGTGCAGAGCAGTGCTGGTATCTGTTGAAATACATCTACAGTCCATTTGCCCAGTGAAGACAGACAGCAGGAAAGAACTGGAAAACAGTTCTGAAACAAGCATTCTGCAGCATTACAAACTGCACACTGGAGATACAACTATTACTGAATTTTAGAAACTGTTTTTAGAAAAAGGTGATTAAAACCATGACTTCAGAATTGTCAAGTATATTATCTGTGTAGCATACATAACGTCTACCCTGAACGCTGGCGAAATACGAGTTCCTTGTATGTCAACAATGCTTAACATACATAAAATTGTTTTCAAAGTTGTGTCACCTCTCCCAAAAACACATACATAGCTTTTGGTAATTATTTTCAGCTCTGAAGTTCTTTTGCAATAATCTCAAATTGTTTAAATCCAGGAATTAAAATATACATTTGATTGTGTCATTTCACATTTTTCCTTATTACACAGTGTTTTCTACCTGAGAAACTATATAGTGTAGGAATGCACTTCATGTTCCAGAAGTGTGTTACCATTGACTAATTATCAGAGTGAAGTGATGCAGAATCCATGAAAGCAAGGATTTGTTTTCAGGCGAGTAACCTGGAGTTGTGTTTAAATTTAGCACATTTAGGAGAATTTGATAAGTGCCTAACAAATCCAGACATTGAATAAGACCAATCACTACTCTTCTAGGCTGTGAAAATGCTGATTACAAATATATTGCTGATTGTAAAAACAGTATTGAATATAACACTATCTTCACTTTTATGTCTATTAGATATGCAAAAACTTAAGTTGCAGTAGGTTGCTTTCTAGTAAAAATTACAAGAGCAGAGTAGGTCTTGGGAATGTTCTGTTGTACTTGCTTGCATGTGTTTTTTCCACATGGATGAAATTTTGTTCATGCCAACTAGTATCAGAAAGCAAGAGATTTTTACTTAAGAATCTTTTGCCTGGTGGCTTCTGATCGTGGTCTGTTAAATCTGCATTCTGTTGACATACTGTTCCAAAAGATAAAATTTCAAGAATTACAGGTTCTTTGTGTTTGCACACATATTATTAACACATAGACTTGAGAAAGTCTCATTTTTAGTACTGACTAATGATAGTGTTTCTAAACAAGCATTTGAAGTTACTCTTAATTTTTCCCTTTCTCCATCTTCCTGTCTTTGATTTCATACTGATAAGGGAGAATACTTTTACAGAGGCACAAAGAGAAAATATACCAGATGTTTAAGCAGTCCTCTCAGAAGCAGAAGTTCTTTCTCTGGGAAAAACCAAAAGTTTTAGATACCTCACTATTGTTTATGTCTTGCTTGACTATAGGAAGCATCCCTGTTCCTTTAGTTGCATTGATGAGAAGGTAAAGCAGTAGGATAGGGACAGCTCTCAAAGCTGATTAGTTGAAGTAGTAACAACAAATTACACATCTTTAAAACACAGAATATTCCTCTGCTTTTGTGTCCAGAATGGTTTCTGCCTCTAAAATTGCATTACACTCCCGTCTTTTAAAAATCTCTTGTCAGTATTTCTCTTGTTCTCGTTTTAGGAATGGGGAACTGAAGCACTGTCTGCTTTAATGAACCTTGCGAGCGACCCGCAGGTGCAGAATCCGACAGATGCTTTTGAGATAGCTGATGATAAAGGCAAAAAGGACAAGTCTCAATATAGAAATCCAAGAGCACTTTATTGGCTACAAGGAAATCCAGGGAAAAAGACAAAGCGAAGGGGGCAACCATGGGATTTTATATGGGAATGCAGGGGTGTACCTGAGGGTCAAGGGCCAATGGAGGCAGATAAAACTGAGGCAGAGGAGGGGCAGTTAGCTGGTTGACCAAAGGGTTAGCAGGAGTAGGACAGGGGGTGGGATACTGCAGCAAACTGGGACCTACTGGGTTCAGGAGAGGGGAGAACATTCTAGGGAGAGGTACATATAAGGCAACAGGGGGTTGAACTAAGGTAAACTGGGATTAACCAAGCCACTTTGAGTGGCACCAACTACAACCACCAATAAAGTTCAGCAAATGAACTCGTGCTTACAGAGACCTTAGAGCAGATGGCCCTTTCCCCCTAGGTCTCAGAAGGGTATTCCTCCTAGACTGAATTGTCTCTTCCAG
This sequence comes from Sitta carolinensis, assembly GCA_032173965.1. Lineage (NCBI taxonomy): Eukaryota > Metazoa > Chordata > Aves > Passeriformes > Sittidae > Sitta > Sitta carolinensis. The sequence goes on along the minus strand of JAVUNC010000006.1, from coordinate 14,889,738 downwards.
GGCTGAACCACCTGTTCCTTCTGGTCCTCTACAGGGAACAATTTTAATTTTTTTTTCCACCATTAGACTGACTGTTAATATCCTGCTTTTTTCATTTGCTCTGTGATCGACTTGTCATGTAGGGATGCTGTTACAGAACAGGTCTCATGTGGGTATTCAAAGCAAATTTCTCTTATAGTGAAAATTGGTGACTGAATTGAAGCTATTGTTGAAGAAACTGGAGAGTGATTCTAGAATCCTTAAACTGGATGCACACAAGCACCTTAGTTTCAACAGTGCAAGAGAAACAGGAGGATGAGTCTACAATGCAAAAGAATAGTTTCCATGTCACCAGTTTTACTGTATGTTTTCAACATCAATACTGACAGTAATTTCATGAAGCACCCCTACTCTGTCTTTCATATGTGGGAAAATATTTTTTTATTTCCACTTTCTCTGGTCAGCATGCACAACTGAAATTAATGATGTTTACATGTCCAAATTTCTAACCACTACATACCACCTTCTTGATGTTCTTGAAATACTGGCTTGAGTTTTGGTCCAAATGCTATTCCCAGTTTACAAATGAAATGTTTGAACCAGGTTAACTGACACTTGGCTACAGTCCTGTGTCAAGTTTGTATCAAAGCCAAGACAATTCAGTCTTAAACTTGATAGGCATGGATTTATGATGGTTAGACACTTCTGAATCCACACATGCTCATTCCTTGCTTCCTCTTCAAGCTAGAAAGGGAAAAATGGATGAACACAAAATGAAAAGCAATTTTTCTTTTTAACCTCTGTAGGTCTATTGTCCACTTTTTCAGAGAAAATACAGCTTTTCCATAACACTGAGCAAGGTTCAGTCTTCCCATTCCAGTATAAATGTCTGATGAATGCAACCTCAGTAGTGCCCTGATAAATTGGTGCTGGAGAGAATTTTTCTTGAGACAGTATTGCTGAGAAAAGCTGTTTGCCTTCAAATCCTAAAAGTTTCCTTTCTTTGGACTATTCCAGCTTCTCTTTCTGGAGTATATTAGAGCAAGCCTGTGTCTTAAGTGGGCAGAGAACATGCTTGGTGGTAAGCATTGTCCGTTGGTGAGCTCCTTGAGCAATGTCACCTCAGTTTAAAGATCATGGCCATCAACTAAATTAATTTAGTTCAGTTTGTAGAATTGCATATCTTCAAACTCACAGGAGGAAAACATTCTTCAGTGTGAGATGTGTTACTTCCATAGCAGAGTCAGTAAAATCCGTATAAATATTACAGCTTCAGCCTTAGTTTATCAATAGCAGTGGGAATGGGCCTTGCTGTCTTCTCTAAAAATGCCTTTCATTGCAAATAATTCAATTTGAACTTTTCTTCAGACCTTCCCCTATATATGCAGCACTGTATTGAAGCATGAGTATTAAATCCCTGGAACATCTTGCCATCAGTTTTGTGTCAAGTAACTACAGCATCCAGGTACTTCATATTGAAGGTGCTGAAAAAACAACGCATGACTTAACTTTTTTCTACTTCAGAATTGACTCTGCTTGCGCAGAAAAGCATAACAATGAAAAGGGTGTCAAATGCAATGTACCTGAAGGTAAAACATTTCAGTTTAAAAGCTGACTATACAATAAAATACAGGAGGAGTCATCTGAAAGGGTGATCCAAGTATTTGACAGCCTCAGGACTATCTTAAGACAATGAAAAACACCAAAGAAAACAGTAAAATGCATTTGAAAAAGATACTTAAAACCCCATGGAAATCAACTTCCTGAGGGCTGATGTTAGGATTCTTTTTCCCATGTAGGATCCATGACCCTGAAAACTCTTTTTAGTTTTAGTCTCTAAGTTAAAATAAAAAAACCTCCTTTTTTCTTTTTGTTTTAGGTCTCCTTAATCAAAAAAATAAAGAGTTTTCTGACAATAAAATTACCTAAGTTTAATCACTTCTTTGACTAAGGAGATTGGAAAGCACCGTTGGACAATCAGAAGTAAAGCAGGTCAACAAAGTATAATATTGCCAGCTGAGATCTCTTCTGATTTTTAAAGGAATAGTTTAGGTGGTTTAGACTACGCAAAAAATACCTTTAGGCAGAACCTTTAGGCAGAAGAAGACATGTCATCCCAGCTTTACTCAGTCACCTTGTTTGTGGTTGAGCACAGTCAGCACTCTAATGCCTTTGAGTCTTATTCATCTGAACAGAAAAGCTCTGGACTCCTTCTGCAGTAAACCAGAGCTGTACAAGGGCGATGTTGATGGACTAAGGAGAGTTCACAGGAAGGCCACTGGGATGGTACAGGGGATGGAGCACGTCGCCTGTGGGAAAAGACTATGGGAACAGAGGATTATTCAGCTGGGACAAGAGATGGTTGCACAGGGAAAGAACAGCCTACTGGTACCTATGGGATGTTATTAGGAAAATAAATGCAGGCTGTTAACAGTAGTGACATGGGGCAGGATTAGAAATAGGTATGAATTAAAATATGTGATGTTTAGAACTTAACATTTAGTAACTTTTGTGGACCTTAAATGTTACATGTTCTGCTTTTTGTTTTGCTAAGGTAGGTGTTCAGTACTTACAAAATAAATTTTTGAGAGATTTTAAGGATGAAGGTTTTTTTTGTATAATTGACTCCTGAACTTGTTTGGTAAGCCTTAAGGTTATGCTGTTAAAATAATTAGGACTGTTGCTGAAACTTTATCACATATATATAACAAAAGAAAGAAACAAGATCTAGAGGAATCTAGTGTGATTATCTAGAGGAAAAGTCCTGCAGGAGATTGAAATTGAACATAGTAACTGTAATTATCTAAAAGGAAGTCTATTACGGTATGATAAAACTGTCAAAATAATGATTGAGAGCTCTAACAAGTCACGCAGAGGATCAATAGAGTTAATCTTACGTCATAGCTTGAGAATCTAGAAATTGCTTTTTGACCTTTGTTCACAATAGAGCCTTTCAAAACATATTTAATAGATGGGTTATAATACTTTTTCTTAATTAAAAATTAAAAATTTTCCTAATTGTTTTCTTCAGTGAAGAAGGTAATATGTTTGCATATTATTTTACTGATTGATTACTCTTTTTAAGGAACTATTACTTGACTTTGATCTCTTCTTCATGTACACAAATTTTGCTTTTTTTCTATGCAATTTATTTTCCATTTTATATAGGAGCTACCCTCCATGTATCCTACAGTATCTGAATGCCTATCAGCTGTGTGTTAAGCCGCACGGCTACGTCTCTTGTTTTACTCTTCTTTTCTCTGAAGGAGAAAGTATTTGGTTTTGTGGGTATGCTGGCTTTGACTGGAGTAGCACTAATTTTTTTCACAGTGGATGGTACTGGGGCTGTGTCTTGGACTTGTGCTGTACACAGTTGATAATATAGAGATCTTTTTTTATTGCTGAGCAGGGCTTAGACAGAGCCAAGGCCTTTTCTGCTTCTTATACTGTCAGGTGGGTGAGGAAACTGGGCGTGCATGGGAAGTTGGGAGGAGACAGCTGGGATAGGTGACTCCAGCTAACAAAAAGAATATTCCAGACCATGAGACATCATGATCAGTAAAGTGAAAGGAAGGAGGAAGGGGGTACATTTGGAGTGATGGTATTTGTCTTCCCAAGTTGCTGTTACCCATCATAGGTCCCTGCTCTCCAGGGGATGGCTGAACACCTGCCTGCCCAAGGGAGACAATTAATTATTTCTTTGTTTTGTTTTCCCTGTTTTTTGCTTCCCACATTAAACTGTCTTTATCTCAACTTATGAGTTTTCTCACTTTTACCTTTCCAGTTCTCTCCTGATCCTGCTGGTGTGGTAGTGAATGAGCAGCTAGTCATGATAGGTTTCAAAAAACTCATTGAAAATGTGTTTCTTCCAACTCTGCCCCCCAGCAGGCACTTATGGATAACCTTTACCCATCTATCTTTTGTCTTCCAAAGAAATTCTTAAAAGAAATTCTTAAAAGAAGTACTTCCAAAATGCTGAACCTTGTTTTGAGAATTGCTTGGTTGTCTTTTTATTTTGAAAACTCACAATACTAAATATCCATCATTTTTAAATCCTGTGGCATCTTTGGCCCTGATATTTTGTGCTTATGAGTTTCATAAATGTGTCTTTGGATAGAAAAAAGGTTTAAATCTAAATGCTTTCTTCAGAATGCCTATGAGTGTTCTGACACTCAGCAGTAAGGGTAAAGCAGGCATTGTCTTTTTTTGTTATCCCTTTTTTTTTGTGTCTACTAAAATAAATGTTTAATTTCCCAAATTCAAATGTTTGTTTAAGCCGACACTGGTTTTTTTCTGTCTTTGAACTCCTTTTTATTCCAGTGTACATTTTTGAGATAGAAGGACAGAAATTAGTGTGATAGTTCCAGGTGAATCTAAGCAGGAGTTACGAAGAGTTTCTTAATATTTTCAAGTCCATTTCCTCTTATTCAGCCTAATTAAAATCAGTTGTTAGGGAATGCACAGGCTTGTTTCAGCCAATTTAGCGTCTAGTAAAATGTAAGAATAACTGACCTGTTTCTTCCACCACGTATTATTGGATATTGTGATTCGGGTATATTTTGTGTCTTGGACTCTAGTGTCTCTGAAGACATAACCTCCAAGTACTAAGCCCCAGTTTCTTCACTTTTCAAGCAGTGGAATCTCATAATTCAGATTAAATTTACACTCAGAGTGTAAATCACTCAGTATCAAGTATCTCCTTGGGAAATGCAACTCTGACTGTTGTTTTCTTTTGGAAAGCTACGAACAACTGAAAATTGAAGTAACAGAAACAGCTTTTGTAAATAATTTTGAATCCTTGGCAATACAATTAAACTTAGTTACAAGACTGTAGAATTTCTTGCGTTTCTCAAGTTCCCAAATTAAAAATCCATTTACTTTTCTGAAGAACTTGCTTCTTCCTGCTTCAAATGACAACTATTTACTTGCATTCAGTTTAAAGATTTGCTTGTGTTATATTCAATTTTATGTTTCTTTTCATATTAGTAAAACAATTCAGTAGGCAGAATGAAGAGGTACACATTTCACTTATAAAATCCTTTTTCTCGATCTGTTATTGAAGCATGTATTCATTTAGCCTTTTCTCTGAAATTTCTTTGCTTTTCTGTCCATAAATTAAATGAGAGCCTAGCTATGGAAATGCTTATGCAAGGCCATGTGTTTGACCTGAAGCTTGCAGCTATGTTGAGCTGCAGCTTTTCAGTAGTTGCCAGTTTACTCAGATTCGTCGTCTGAGTTTGACATATTTGAATCCTCTATAACCTCATCACTTAATTTTTGTTAGGTTCTTACAAAACATTTTAAACAACCTTATTTAGTAGGTGTCAACTTATGTCATACCACTGTTGACTTTCGTTGTGAGGAAATGGACATGTATTTCTCTTGTTAGAAGAGTCTAACCCTTGACGACTTTAGGATTTTTCTCTGCTTTTGTCTGTGCAACTAGTTTGTTTCCTTAGCTACTACTAATGAACTTTATCAAAGATTTTGTATAACAATTCTTTTTCTTTAATTTTCTTTTGTATAACATGTCCAAAAACTACAAGAGTTTAGTGATGTTTCAACTTTTTGCATTGGTATTGGTCATTCCTTAGTGTATCACAGTTACTTAAGTGCTTGTTAGAGTGGTCATTAAAAACATAATGTAGTGGATATAGACTTTATTGTATAATTCCCTAATCACTGCTAACTTATCTTAGCGTATAATTGGCACTAATATTTACCCCCTTTCAAGTTTTCTCTACAATTTGTTGGTGTGTTATTTCACAAAGTAGGTGGATAGCATAAATTAAAGATTAAATCCTTGCCCAGAGAAGCTTATTTTCCTATTAACGGAAAATCATTACACCTTAGTGAAAAATCATGTCCAAGATGTTTAACAATGTATGCCAATAGTGATTTGTGGATGCAAAAGAATTGCTATTGGCTTTGCATTCTCAGCGCCTTTTGTTATGTTTGAATAACATGTTAGTTTATAAACCGTGGTAGAATGTTTTTAATGTCTTCATGAATTTATGAATTTTTTAATAAGTGGCTTTTCTGCAAAATGCGTTTTCTACTTCATACTAGCTAGGGGATGATAGTGCTGTTGTTATTTGGCAGGTGTGGTAGAATTTTCATATGTGATAGAAGTAAAAGACTTGTTCCTTAAGAACAATAAAAGCAAACTGGTTACTGTGAAATTACCTATCTGATTTCTTATTCTTGGCCCAGTATTGAGTGGCTGGTGTAACTTTTTTAACCTAGAAGAATGTCCCTGCGCAGCCACTTGAAAGTAGCAGTTCATGTGTAACAATGGGGCATACATTTGGAATTGAAACAAAATATTATTTCAAAATTGTTTGCGTATCATATTTAGAATTGCAGAATCTCGAAAAACAAATGATAAAATATAAAGGAAAGGTTTTTTAAAACACAATTTAAAGGAAACAAATTTTGTAAAAGATAAAAATATTATTATGCATTTTTGCCTATGGATCGTTTTGGTTTCATTCCATTTAATCTGTTTGCTCTAATTATATGAGTTTATTCTTCATACCTTACCCAATTTAGACTTTCTTAAGGTCTGCTTCTGATTTTATCAGACTTTCCAAAAAATTACTTCCTTCAAAACACAATGCATTTCATTAGGAAAATTTAAATCTCAAAAAATAAAAGAAAGAAACCCAGTATTAGTGTGTACAGATGGAAAAATAACCAGTAAATTGAATGTAAATCTGACAGTCATTAAACATGAGTTTCATTTTACCAAGATATTTTAAAATATCAAATTACTGTCAATATATCAAAATGAATCATCATCCCTTCCCCTTCACTTCAATTTCCAGCATTTCAGGATTTTCTTAGATGTTTGTTAGCATTTCTGATAATCCCTATGTTTTGTCTCATACTTAGTTGCAGTGATACAGATTTTGACATTGTTTGTGCACCTAGTTTTGCTCTGTAGCTATGTACAGGGGCAGAATGTGTGTCACAAATACTTTATTTTACTGCGCATTAGCACCAGAGGTGACATAGTGACTAAGAAAATCACATTATCCAGTTGTGGTTAGTTTTAGGGTGTTGTGAATTGTCAAATCATTTGATAGAAAAAGCAGCTTTCAATGTTAATAAATGCTATAGAAAATTATCTGATATTCTCTTTCCTGTTTTTTTAAATAGCAAAGTAGTCTAACTTTTAGCCAATCTCTGTGACATTCATCAGTCTGTCACTTAATGGTAGGGTTGATCAGAGCTGAATCTTATTTCTTGGAAAAAGA
>JAVUNC010000006.1:14852500-14880000 GCA_032173965.1 Sitta carolinensis | reverse complement strand
TGACTACAACTAGAAGTTAGCGTAGCAGCCTGAGAAAGAAGAGCAGATGACCTGCTCTTCTGTAAATATCCACCAGCATCATCTTACTTTTGATTAACTAAAGAAGAGATCTGTGCAAGAATAGTGTCTCAATAAATTTTATTTTCTGACTGGCACTGTTTTTCACTTAAAAACGTTAGCACTTCTATGTGATTTCAGTTTCTATACAATCAGCCTTGTTGGGATGCTGCCACTGCAGTAACTGGCTTTCTTAAAACAGTAATTGCAGTTGAAGGTACCTTATCTTAGCTGCATAGATAATGCAGAGTTAATAATGTGTGGGGTGATTTTTTTTTCAATTTTGCAGGACATTACATAAGAAGATAATGTTTATGTAAGAAAAAAAGATAATATATTCAAAGCCAGTAGAATAATCAGTTCTGTTTGATGCCTTTTCTTTTAGAAGCATAGTTTAACAACTTGTAGAACCAATGTGACATCAGCCTAATATAAAATTCAGTATATAAATTCATTATTACTCTGGTAGAGGTAAAGAATAGAATATCTGGTAACCAGAATTGAGAAACTGAAGTTGACAGTTTCAGAAATAGAGGTAATTCATTTTGCACCTGTAGCTCATTACTCAAAATAGTGTCCAGTCAAACATTTTCCAAATGCAAATCGGTGGTGTTTTTCTGGAGTTCCATTAGTCATAAAAATACTTAATTTTTCATAATCAAATCATAATATCTAGATCAGTAGCCCTTCAAAGCAGTGAATTCTCTATTACCCTCTTCATTATTTTACCATTCTATCAACTTCTCTATTGTCAAAGTGTTAGTTGAATATTATTCCTACCAAGGGAAAAATGATTGCTTTAATTTTTAGTGTTAGTAATGTAAATATGCACACCACCTTTTGTTTCACATTTTCAAAGGTTTTGGTTTTTTTTTTAATTTTTAAATGCTAAGTAAAACATGTTTTAACAGCACACAAAGGCTAAGGTGAAATGCCTGTTTATTCTTGGAATTAAGTTATACTTAGTATTAACTTTGCTCTTGGCTGTGATGATATCTCCTTGTAGCTCCTGCAAAGCATTTAAACTAATTCAGGGGCTTGTATGACTTTGCCTCATGTGGTATAGTTTCCTAAATAAATTATTTTTATGCAAATGCTACGTTCACCTGAATGTGACGCTTTTAAGAGGTAACTTTGGGAGTAGATTATAATGCCAGTCTCCTTTACTTTCAGCGAAGTGCTTACACACATCCATTAATACAGCAGCATTGCTGCTTATAATGACAGATCCCTTCATGTCACAGGCTCCTCAATCCTTTCAGAGTGTCACCTGAGTCTTTTGATTCAGTTACTGAAGAACACCACGAAGCTTTGGCTCTGAGTTGGGGCAAAGCAGATGAAGAACAGGAAGAGTGTAGTTTTTAATTTTGTTACAGGATTGAAGCATACACAGGTTAAAGGAATTACTCTGAAGTCACATAGGTAATCTTCAGCAAATTGGGGAACCTTGCTAGTCTCAAACTTGATCTATACTTAAGGATTCAATGTTGTAAATACACCACCAGTCGAGCTCCACCAGAGGTTGTTTCCAGGACAGAAGCAGCATGTGCAGTGCTAACTTTTCTCTGAGAAATTTTAAAATTAAATATTTCATATTTAGGAGGTATTTTTCTAGAATGAAGTCTTTCCACTACTATTAGTAATTAACTGGTACTTGTAACTACCCAGACTAAGCACATGGAGAGAAAACAATGCCGATGATTACAAAGACTGTATTTAAAAATAAACTAAAGGTATCTCCTGTTTTACGTTATTTTTTCATTGCAGTATCAATATCAGAGTAAAAAAATGATAGGTGCTAAAATTAACTTATTACTTTTGACTTACGTTTGTACATTTCAAAAAAGCAGAGAAACCTTTTCTCAGTTTTAAATGCACTCAGAAAAACGTGTCAGCACTGGGTAAGTAAATACTTGAACTTTAAAACTAATAAATTGGAGTCATGAAATCCTTAAAAAGCTTTTTAAAGGCTGTTTTGAATTTTTACATGTCTTCTTCCTAAAGTTCTAATAGGATGTGAAGGTTACTTTGAGTTACACTTACTGTATACTAAGCAGTTTCCTTAGAAGCTGCATGATGCTTCTAAAGCACAGACTGTCCAGTGGAACTAAATAAATAAGGGCCTGCTTTCACCTTGATCTGATAAAATCCTTTGGTGTTTCAAGACTTTAGAGTTAATGATATCAGAATGGGTAAGTAGTTATAAATCACTTACAAATAGTACATTTGTATTTGCTGGGTGGATAATTTTCAAAATTATTAATATCATCAATGTTTTTATTAATTAATTGTAACTAAGCTAACAGGTTTTTCATATGTTTTTTATTTTTATTTCTCTAGCCTCCAAAACTCTTATAAATAGTATGTTACGGGACCCTTCTCAGATTCCAGATGGAGTGCTAGCAAATCAAGTCTATCAGGTATTAATCACACTTGTTTTGTTTGGTTTGGGGATTTTTTCCTGTGGCAATTCTGTTATCTGCCTAGCAGAGTAAAAGATTTTAAACCTCATTTAATTACTGTCATCATAAACTATCAGTGAGGTCAGAGTGCACTATAAATGGCAGTGCAATATTTGCGAGGGGAGCATTTCACTTTTTAATAGCTTGCTTTTATAGTGAATAAAAGCATGCAGTTTTTGTTTTCTGTGATTAAATCTGAACAGCATCTGATAGCCTTTTTGAGGAAAAGTAATTACTGTTTTTAAGATACTCTTTAACTATAATGGTTTTGTAGTTGCCCATCAGTATACTACTTCTCTTATTTGCAGTGTACTGTGAATGACTGTTGTTATGGACCACTGGTGGACTGCATCAAACAGTATCCTTTCCCATAAAATTTTAGGTGCACAATTGATGAGCTTAGACTGTGTGGAAGAGATGTGTCTAGCTTTAACCTGACATAAAGTTCTGCTTCACAAAACACGTTTCATACTCCTCTCTTTTACATTCAGTCAGCTAGAGGGTCACTGCAGAGCTTTCTCTTAACTAGCAAAAATCAGATGGACCATGGGAAGATGTCAGTTTTCTGGTTGTGCATTCATGTGCCTGATTGAACCTCTTTGGTTTTGATTAGTTGAAATGCATATCTGGTTTTTGCTTAAGACTAAGTGACCATACTTTGAGTAGTGGAGTTGGACTAGATGATCTCTGGACATACCTTCCAATCTCAGCTATTCTGTGATTAAATTAATAAGTTTCATAGATAGTGTTCAACATTATGGCTTTGCTTTTATAGAAAGACGAGTTGTAACTGAAATTTTTTCAAGTGCAATTCATGTGTGAACGACCGATTAGTATTTTTAAACTCCTATCTGACATTTCAGTGCAGTTCTTTTATTTTCTCTTCTTCTTAAAGGAGATCGTACCATCTGTAGTAAAAAACCCTTATATATCCTGAATTTTCAGGGATATTTTTTCTGTAGAGTTGAAATAGTTAATTAGAGAGCCATACAGTGTGTACACTGAGGGAACTCCTGTGGCACTGAGTGTTCCAGACTAAGCTTAGAATTTGGTAGGAATGATCACTGAGAACCCAAATCTATTTGAATAAAAGTCCTACAGGAGCAGCTTTTCTGTTTCAGTCTGTGATCAAAAGAAAACTTTCAAAATCATGGCCTGCTATCACTGAGCAGACTAGTAAGGCAGATCCCTCCCAGGTCCTAGAGAATCTTTACATGAGTCTCTGCGTGCAGTTTGGGGGAAGATCTTGGTTTCACTGTACAGGTGCAGAATAGGAAAGCTACAGTGATGTTTAGTTATGCATGAAAAACAGTACTTCTTGTTGTGATGCACATGATTGTCACTCCTTTAAAAAATACTTTATTTCCACTAGAAACACTTGTGTCTACTACAGCTTCAGCCCTACCTGCATTAACTTTAACAGCAGCAGGATGGACTTCTAATTGTCTTTTTATTTTGTGCTTTTAATTATAATTTTAAATATTCATTGAGATTATCTTCACAATTAAGCAAAGCACTCTGAAAGTGGATTAGTCTAATAAGCCACAAATTTTCAAGGGTTGTTGATCAGTAGTTTTCATATCCAGAATTTTAAGATTAATATTTTGTGGATGAGCAATCTGGCTGTAATCTTATGAAAGTGCCGCGTTTAAAAGTAATAAAGACACATATGTAGAATTATGAACCATTTTTAAGACTTATTTGCCTGCAGTGTAGAAAAGACTTCCATCCTCTTCAGATTCTGTCTCAAATTAACTGTTGAATAAGCAGTGACATCAATAAGAATAATGAGGAGTTTTTCAATTCCATTTTGGTACAGAAAAGTTTAATACTAAGCTGTGTGAGTGCATTACTGCAAGTATGTTGCTGAATTAGATGTTAATTTTGAGGTGCATAAAATAGTTAAAAATCAATTTAAAGTTAAGGTTTTAAAAGCATAATGTCTTCTGAAGGATTGCATATTGATTTTAAATATAACTATCTAATTGTATATGCATGGACCAAAGTATGAAGTCAACCTCTTTGTAAATGCCAAGAGGCTGTTTTTCAGTAATAGTTCAAATGCTTACGGGAAACTAGACTGCTAGATTGCATGAGTAGAAAATGGCTTGTGAGGTTATTTACAAGTTTTGCCCCATGGTCATTGCCATACATCAATAACAGGTATTATTATAGACTAAGTGTTTTTGCTTATGGTGCATTGTAAATTCTGTTTGCAGTATTTTTCTTACCTTTTTGCCATTCTTCGTATGTCCTTTTTGTTCTGAAATTTCTAGTAGAGTTTAACACAATACATGATTTCAGTTGATATAAGCTGTATGTACATATGAAATGATTCCATAGAATTATGTTTTTGCTGTTCAGCATGAAGCGCTCATATAAGTTAAGTAATTAACTGTAATGGTAAGGTGATCTGTAGTTTTAAGAAGTTACTTTAAACAGAATTTGGAGCTTAGCTGCTTTTAACATAAGATCCTTTATCATATTGTTCCGAAGGATTCTTCTTAAAAGCTTCCAGAATAGAACTTTGACTTCCAGGAGGATACATTAAAAATATTTAATATGGTGACTTTTTTACATATTGCAAGGAATAGTGCATTGGATCAACAGCCTCTCAGTGAAGTGAAAAGGACCTCACTATGAAATACGTTTTCATCCTTCCCTGACATTACTTCATATTTCTGAAAAATCAATTAAAAGGATGTTTTTTTACAGTAAGATGTTTCAGATGGATGTAGTACCTATCAATTTCAGACTATAAAGAAAGAAAACCAGTTTGTTTCATCCTTTGCTGGATTGGAGAATTGATTGCTAGTCAGTAAAGAACAACTTTGAAGGTATTTAACTGCATGTTTTAGGATCATATTTTTTTTATATTTAGAGGAATAAACAATAAAGAAAAAAAATGGAAATATTGCCCTTAATTATACTGAATAAATATGGTCAAATGGGTCTTAATTCTATAAAATGTACGCTGTTGGTACAATAATTGGATTTTTGCAAAGTTGTGTAAGCTTCTAAAAATCCCTATAAGGATTTCCAAAACTTAGAGTTCAAATCACTGATCACTTCTGCAATGCAGATGAAGGCAAATAAATTCTGTGATAATTACTTTACCTATGATGTTTTTATGAAGTTGATTCTTTTCCAAAGTAATCTTCCACTTCTTAACATAGAGCTATCAGCGCTATTGGGCATGAGCACGAAGTCTTACTGCGAGAAATGCTTCTGGAAAAAAATCTCTCTTTCATAGGTAAGAATCTGTAGTAGCCAGTGAGTTCTTAACTTGAGAGTTGTTGGTAACTGTTTACCTAGGACAAAATTCAGCCCAAGTGGTCCCTATATTAGGAAGTAAAGGAAGAGTAAAATATGATTGATGCTATATATGTTATCTTTTATTGATTTAGAACTGAGCAGGAACTCAGTTACCTAATACCCTATATATACAGCACATGCACAGGCTTGCAATTAATATTTTATAGAATAAGTAGCTGAAAAAAATGCTTTAATATCTGCTGCAGTATTACTTTTGGTGTCATGAGATATTAGCCATAATCCAAGCCTTATGAGATTTAGGAAGAAGCATATGAAATATTAGCTTCAGAATGCTTTATGTATTAAAGAACTGCTAGAAGATTCACTCATTTACCTTACTGTGCAGTTTCTGCTGAATTTTTACCCCTGGCTTCCCAATCAATGCAATTACTCTTTTTTACACTCCCTATTCTTAAAATTATTTTAAGGATTAATTAGGTTAGGAAGTTACTTGCATTTTTTTCATTTAGTCTGCAGTATGTTTCTTTTACATGCGTGCCATTGAAACAAAGATTAATGTTTAAAGTATCCATTCGCTAAATGTGATGGTAAACAATGACTTCTTAAATCTTGGATTCTTTATGTGATGAGACGACAGTGAAGTGAAATGCTCTCTTCTGTTAATGTTTGAGCATTGTACTGAATTTGTGTGAATAGGAAATTTTTCTGGGTTAACCTGGAACTATGATCTCTCCTGAAGCTGTATCAGGTTAAGATTTTGGAAACCTTAAACAAATTTAAGAAGTTAGAAAGCATTATTAAGCTTTTTAAGAGATTTGTCGATATAATTAAGGAACAGAATTAGTGCGCTCTTTTATTTTCGAGAAAAGTGAAAAAGACAGGATTAACTATCACATACATGTTTGCAAATGACACTGTGAAAATAAGAGGCAGATTTTCTTATTTGACTGTAAGAACATAGATACAGGTAGTAGGCTTAAACTGTAATTGCAGAGATGATGGCAAGTTAAAATACCAAACAGTTCTAGGAGCCATAAATATAAACCAAACTGCCAGGAAAGATTGTGAAATCACCTTCAATGAAAAATTCAAAGCTAGATTTGACACTCCTCTATCAAAGCTGGTAATGAAATCAATTCTGTCACAATACAAGGGAATGGACTGGATGACTCACTAAGCGATCCTCAACCAAATTATTATAATTTTATTTGCTTGTGTAAGCTTAAACAGTATAAAAATCACATTTAAATATTAGTGTTTCAGTACTTTGGATAAGCATCAATTTTATCTTTAGAAATTAGCTCCAAGAAATTTGTGCTATCGAATTAAAGCATCTAGAATCGGTTAACTTGTTAGAATATGGAGACAGGAATGAAAGAGCTTAATTTCTTGTTCACATTTTATGTATAGTGAAGTATTGTTTAGTCATGATTTAAAATATGTTAAGATTTGTATTTAGTATGTCTGTGATCACATATGTATTACAGATTCTAGATGTGTTTGGGGTATTCTTAAAAGGAAGCTTTCCTTAAGTATCTGCAAGATGAACCCTGCCAAGTCCCTTGCAGTACAACCTTTCCTTTCTGAAAAACGTAGTTCCAAAATTGCTTGAAGAAAACACCAGAAAAACCGAAGAGATGCCAGCATTTCCCATAGGTCTACAAATTCAAGTTTTATTATATACTTCATTCTCGTTTTGAAGATGGCTTATGATTTACATGGCTTAGGACTTGTAATTCCATTACTTTTTAAAATGTTTCAAAGAAACAGAAATTTTGCAGTTCCTATATTAGTGTACTGTTCTTCAAGAGTAGACAGGGGATTGTATCAAATGTGTTCACCTGGGCAGCAGCGAGTGTAGTACAGGAGAGGAAAGTACAGTCAAAGGGCACAGTGAATATGAAGGGCCTCAGTATAGTCTTAGAGGATGAAGCAGCTTTTCAGGTTCTGGACAGAATTTGTTTCTAGAATGGTTGGCTTTCAAAGCCTACAGATCAGAAGTAATATCTGGAGACTCACCATGGAATTGACTGGAAACCTGTACACTAATGGGGGTTACATTTTATTAATCCACTGTTCATGCGAAGGCTTTATATACCATGTCCTCTCTTCAGCAGAAACACAGCTCTCAAGTCTTTATCACTTGGCCTGAGATTAAAGTGATCAATAGAAACATTTCATTATGGCTCACATGCCATACTGAAATGCCAGGAGTTTCTAGGTTCTGTAGAGGATTTTTTTAAAAAAAAAATCTTTACCATGAATGTGTTAAGAAAGTTTTTAGATATATGGGGAGGTACTGAGCTTTATCCTCCTTTGGTTCCCACCAGTGGATATAAATCATGAAATCTGATCAGTGTTTTCTGCTGTAATCTTAAATTTGCAGTTGTAGCTCATTCATGCACCAGCAGAAGAGGGCTAGTATAAGAACAATGATGTGTTAAATGGTTCTGAATGAGTGTGACATTACAGTAAAGATGAAGCTACAGTTTTGTTGAAAGTCTAAATTAATGGGGTATTTGTTGACAAACTACTTATTAGGGCTGTTTCCACATAATTTTCAAACCTGAGGTTTTAAAATGTAACTGTCAGAACTGCTGTGGGCTGGCTTTCAAGCAGTTACTGAATTATTTTCTTAATCCATGCTGGAGTTTAAAGATCTTTTGAGGTGCAGAATGCTGCATCTGTAGTTTCTGGACCAATGTGAAACATACCTGGGCTGAAAAGCTAGAGCTTATTTTTCATGGTGTTATGCCTTAAAACAAAAATTTTATTGTAATTATGAGGAGTTTCAGTAATTATTTCTTCCCCAGAGTTATAAAGCTTCAAAACACTTGGAGAAATAGTAATGCAATTCTGTTTCTGCACATGATAGATGCATCAATAATAAACATGGTTTTTAATATGTTTCCCAATGTTAATCACAGTACAGAATGCTAGGAGAAACCACATGAAGACAATTCAAAACCAGATTTAAAACAAAAAACATGTTCTTTTTCAAGCAATGAATTAGTATTAAAATATTTTTAAAGTAATTAGGTACCCTTGAAAAAATAATCTGAAGAATATTTGAAGTAATGCTGATGCAGATTCCATTTAAGAGACTGCCACATTGATCTATTGAAACGTGTTTACATCTGTTTTGATTTTCAGTAAATTTCTTTAAGGTGCATTTCCCTTGTTTTGTGGTACTAGCATTTGTTAGATGTGAAAGAAAAGACTGACTTTCCCATTGCTATTGTTCTTAAATGAACTGCTGGGACATCCTGTTGTCTGTCCTAGGTTATTTTGAACAAGAGTAGGTTGCAGTTAACTAGATTTGGATAAATTGTTTTGTTGGGCTTTTTTTAAATTAGTACTAAAAGATTATATAGAACATTAATTCATTTTTATGTTAGGGCATAAAACTTTCTATTCATAGGTTCTGTTAAGTTAGAACCTTCTTGATCTTAACATCATTTATCTGTATACGTGACAATCTAAGTTTCAAAAAATAATCAAAACCCAAGTCTGTCTCCAAATCCTAGAAATGCTTTCCATTCCCTTATGCGATATAATGAAGTGTCACATTGCAGACTTATATTTACAGTGTAGTCTGTTTGTAGTGAAGAAATGCTCTCAAAATTAAAAAAAAAATACAGATAGTACCACTCAAAAAGTCTAAACAGCTTTTGCAGTTTACACTGACATGAATGTTCTGCTTTCCATATTTATTTCTGTCCCACTTTCAGAATTAGTTCACTACATAAAATACTTCAGACTTATATTCTTCAATGAAAAAGAGTGGGAGAGTGTGCTTTTGGCAGTACTACAATATTTTGATTTCTAAGTTAGTATGTTTTTCTTGTCATTAAAATGATACTTGGACTCAAACTGCTGACCTTTCAGGATTTTCACAAAGTATTCAAAAACTGAGTTCTGAACATTGGCCATGAAACTACTGTCCTCACCTGATAAATGGATTGGAAATAAGCTACCCAACAGTGAGAATGGACCATTAATTTTAATCAAAGGTGATGTAGAAAGGCGAATGGGATGCATGACAATGTCAACAGCCCAGTAGGTGTTAAGGGGCTACACAGCCTTACTTGTTACTAGGTAGTGCCATTAGTTGAGCTTGGGTGAAGACAGAAAGCCATGCCTGGAATTGAATGACCAGGTCACTCCAAATTCTAATGGAGAAATGGTGTTTCAGAAATACCAATGTAATGGTATCAGAAATCAAGGACAATAGTTTAAAAATATTAAGGGGTGCTGTGGACTTTTTCCCTTTCTTTTTTTTCTTTTTTTTTAAAGGGAGCATCTTTTGCCTTTTGCAGTTTTGTCTTGCTCACTCATTATTATTTCTTGAAATATCCAGCGCTAATATTTGTAAGCAGTAAAGTTGTAGACTTAATGTTAGCAGAATGTCTAAATCTTTTTATGTTCAGAAGTTGGATAAATTCTACAGAGTCCAGAATGCAAGAGAAAATTATGGCTTCTTTGCTTTAATAAATTTCTGGGAGAGAAGGATTTTGTTACTCTTTTTTAACAACTTTATGCTAACATTCAAAATAAAACCAAGGCAGCAGCGACAGTATATCTGTATTTGTGGTGTTGGTAGGATTAATCTTAACACATCCGAAGGTGGAGAGACTCTTCTTTCAATCAGTGAATATATCTCTTTATTTTGAATATTTGGAGGTTATAAATACTATATGACAGCTTGAATTAATGATGTTTATAATGAAGACATAAAAATGCAGGGATGACAAAGAAGCATTTTTATATCCATGCTTCAGGTTTTGTACAAAGGTTCATTTAATCTGACACAGCATTGCATGCATAAGAAAGATATGTATGACTGCATTAGTAATTCTTGCACTCTTATTTAGAATAAAATTAATTATGCTGCTGTCTACTTAATGGAATAGTTTTATAAACAGTAGTTCTTATTTTCTATGTACAGCTGAAGATCAGCTTCGTGCAAAGGGTTATGACAAAACACCAGACTTCATTTTAGAAGTGCCAGTAGGTAAGTCTTTGAAAGAATTTTTATTATTTTGTGTAGAAGTGCTCATGCTACAATATTATGGCTGCTTAAGTGAAGCATATTCTAGGATATTGCAAATAAGTCTCTTCAGGAGTTACCCAATAATTTTAAGAACTTCTAGTTTGAGTCAGAGAGATTTGATCCTAAATAGTGTTACCCAGTGTTTCTTCTTTAGTCTTTGCATGTTTTTATCTCATTATCAAAAAAAAAGGGAAAAGAAAACAGTAAAAACCCCCAAATCCCTGCTCCCTCTAATGTATTCTATCTGCTCTCCTTCTGAACTAAACTATGAAATAGCTATAATTGTCTTTTTCTTCTAGACCAAGTCAGTTCAAAGTAGTCTTAAGAGTATTACATTACACCTATAGGTCATTGCATAAAGGTTTGTCATTGCGCAATTATTCTTTTGCCATCACTTTGCATCCAGATACAACTCTGCAGCTCTTTACTGTTTTTTAAAAGCCTGAATGGCAACAATGAATAAGAAACTAAAGTATAAAAGTCATGTTAAAGTTCATCTACCTTTTCTGGTATTGAGGCCATGTGACAGCTCTCAAATATCGGCAAGGAGGGAGAATCCACAGCCTCTCTAGGTAACGTGTCTATGCTCAGGCACCCTCAAAGTGGTGGAAACTCCTGTGTTTAAGTTTGTACCCATTGCCTCTGGTCCTGTTACTGGACACCACTGAAAAGAGCCTGCCTCCCTCTTGATCCACTCTTCAGAAAGTTTTATACATTAGCAAGATTGCCCAGTAATATGGACCATAATAAATTCAGTACATACTTGGTGTTAAGGTACCCACTTTTACATTAGAAACGTGAGATTATGTCCCACATGTTCAGGAGCCTGATCAAAAGGAAGCTAGAAAAACAACTATTTTTTTAATTCTTGAGAAGGGAAACCAGGAAACACCCAAAACAATTCTTTTTGTACTATTACCCTATTAAAAAGGTTAAAAATAGTCATTAATTCGTTTGCATATATTTTTCTCAAATTCAAATAATAATAGTGCATTTCTTCTTTCATATTATTATAATCACTTTAGACTTACAGGAAATCATGTTCTACCTGTTGTCTGTTCTGAACTGAAGTATAGCAGTCCTTGGATTCTTTTCTTCATGACTCAGTACACACCTCAGAAAGGCAAATGTTTCTTAGAAATAGCTTCAGTGCTGATTAGATGTCAGCTGTTGTATCTCCTAGGGTCCATATGTTTTGGGGATGGGGAACGATGTAGTAGCATAGGCCTACACAAGTTAACTGGGTTACTGATAGAAGGGTAGTGGTGGTACATAAGAGCTTAGTGTGGTGACTTCATGAGTTATTTTCCCAGATGTCCTGAGTAATTTTGCAGTTTGTGGTCAATCATTTGCTGCTGTAGCCTCTTTCTGTGTAGTTTTTCTGGGTTTGCACGTTCTCCAAAAACCTCTTTCCAAGTCAAATTTAGACTAAGACATCATGGTTGTGGATATTGTGGGTAACTCAAAATAAAGATAACATTTCTAAAGAGCTATACCAAACAACACCTTTTTGGAGAAAGAATGGTCTCTTAAAGTGATGCTCATGATTTCTTCTGCAAAGTTACGTTGTCAATTCCAGAGAGGACATTCCTTTGTCAAAAAATGATGATTTTATTAATACTAGTAGTTCACTCCTGCAAGAAATGAGGAAAGACATGAACCAAAGCAAATACCAAAGAAATTCAAAATCACATTTTTTCCAATATGCCTTCTTACTCCTAACTTCTTTCTGCAGAAGCATTACTGGTTTTACAGAAGAAAGGAAGCAGACATGTTTCCAGGAAAAATTTCTTCCTTTTCTCACACCTTCCATTCTAAATAGGTGGCAGGTGTTTGTCTTCAGCAGCTTAGCTAACTGTTTTTATCATTCAGCAGAAGTTTCCAATTTCTTACCTGACAACTACCTTCCAGCCAAGTAAGGGTAGTAGAAGAATACAACTGCTTCTTAGTCTTTTTCTTTGCATTCTGTTCGTGTTATAATAAATGCAGATATGTATGATATGAACAGGAACAGGGTGTAATTAAACTGAAATGTGATTATCTGTTAAAAGTATTTTCTGGTATATTTTTTAAATGCCCTATGTGCCTATTTGAAAGATAATTTTTACAAATATGTAACCTGGTTGCAAGCTTGAATTATGCAGTAGATTGTGGAGTAAATAGAATATTGCCTAACACTCTTACAGGCTGTTGAGTGTGATTTTCAGAGTTCACTTTATTTTCTGCTGTCACCCTAGCTGTGGAAGGACACATAATTCACTGGATTGAAAGCAAAGCCTCATTTGGTGATGAAAGCAGCCACCAAGCCCACTTGCAGGACCAGTTTTGGAGCTACTGGAACAGGTATATTTCCGTTATTTTTCCTTATAGATAAATAGGACTTCATTTTTAAAAGAAGTTATTGGATAAAATGCTACTGACTCTATATGTTACTAATCTTTCATTTTGAATGTCATTAATTAGTATTTCAGGTTGGTGTGCTGAAATATTTATGAAAAAATAAGATCTTAATTGTTAACATGCAGCAAATACATATGGTGATTTTACAGTGGAGCTAGGTGACAGAGTAAGTTATTTTGGTATAGAAGTTTTATGTCAGTTCTTTTAGTACCTGACTTAGAAAGAAGATTTTGCTCTAATATTTTGGAATACATGCAAGGTGACAAATTTGTTAAAAAATCTTCAGAGGTCTAACCAAGTGGGGTTTGTGTATAAAGGACATTATTGTTCATTGTCATTGTAAGTAGGACAGTTCTCTTTCACAGTGGGTTTATTAATAATTTTTTTTTATTATTATTTACATTTGAAGCAATAATTACAGTTCTCTTCAAGTTGAAAATGTAGTAAGTATTTGTAGGATAAGGGGGGGAAATAAGTTGCACTAGACAGAATTTTGTGGCATGTTGATGATACTGGTGTAAAGTTACTTTCTTTTAAGTATGGTTAAAATACTTCTGCTTTGTTGATGTAAAAGTCATTATTGTGTACATTTATTTCCATTGTACTAGACGCCTCCTCACTGGAGGATGTTTTTCCCAAAAAAATACTAAACACAATGCTTCTTCTTCAGTTCCATTTTTCTATGTATTAGAACCCTAAGCAAGATAGTGAGGCAAGGTAAAGTTTTTATAACAGATTTTTTAAAGAATAAATATATGCTTTTTAAAAGACTTCTCAGTCTCCACAAGAGACTGTTAGAGTGATACTGGAGAACATGGCACAAGTATGTGAACATGCAGCAAAAAGGGAGTGTGTGCAAATATCGGAGATTAGTCTGGTGACCATTAGTATTTCAGCTGAATGTGAAAATAACTAACATTACCTTTAAAGATATCTTAAAAGAAGGTTCAGTAGAAAGCAGCAGAGAAAGGGAAACCAGATCTTGATAATTACATCATCAAAGTGCAGAATTATGCTCTGCAACAGCATTCTTGATTGTTATGAAAATGATCTTCTCTTATTTGACAATCTCAGAAAGCAGAAAATTGGAAAACTTGAATCAAGGTAATGGGAAACTTGGAAGGCTGTCAGTTGTTGGGTGAAGATATACTCTAGAAGAGTTGTAGAAAGTAAATTGTGAAACACTGAATATAAAACTTGGAAAGAAATTTGAGCATATGCAATATCTAGGCAAATGGGGAGACTGGCAGGAAAGATTGTGATGCAAACAGTGCTGAGCTGCACATCAGTGTTAAGGAAATGGAGCAGCTCAGGCTGGGAGAAGACCATTAGATGTACTAGAATACTATCTGAGTGTAAATGGGTGTGTTCGAAGGCATCCATTATGGTATCAGAGAAGAATAAGTGAATTTTATACAGATAACTTGAGCATAAAGATACTATGTTGAGATGTGTTGAAACTTGCATTGACAGGTGGAATGAAGGCACTGATCCAGTTGTTATTTGTAATAAAATTGCCATTGCATTTTCTGTCTTTTTTTTGTGCTATGAAGTATCTATCCACTTCATAGCACAAAAAAACAGCAATTCTAGTGTAAAATACTTGAGAATAGTGCCATGTGCATGCATAGCATGTGCATCTGACATTTCCAAAAGAAACTTCTCTTACACTTTTATCAAGAAACCAGGTCGTTGCTAACTTCATTCTAATTTTAACAGGTACCAATTAATAATTCAGCTTCAAAAATGGAATACAATTTCACACTGAGCTGTTAGTCAAGTATCTTTAATGTCGCAAAAGCTAGACCGGAATGATACATGGATCAATAAAACATTTCGGAAGTAGTTTTGAGATTTTTCCAAATCTGCTATTATAGCTGTTTGTATTGGAAACAACTACAAAAATGTTTGATTCTTAAATATGGTGAATTTACATTCGTATAAAGGAAACTAGAACTCTCCATAGTAAGATTTGTTACATCCTAAATCCAAAATTTAGGTTAATTATGGAAATTAGGCAGATTTCTGTGGGGTTTTTTAAAAGAATAAATCCTGTTAGTTTTAATTTTGGTACTGCTTAGCCAAGCTGACAGAGCCACATCTTCTGAAATGAGTTCTGAATTACTGTAGTGTCTAATATAATGACAGTTGGGTTAATGAAAACATGTTGACAGATTAGGTTGCATCTAGTCTAGACAGTTAACTTTCATTGGTCTCTGGAACTATTTATATGAAAGGACACAGGTGTAGCTGCACAATCTGTGAACCAATTTTGTCTTGTTTAATCAGTCTATGCAGAGGTCTCTCAAGAGAGAACCAGATTCTCAGTCAATTCACCACACCTTTGTGTCTCCCTTCCTCTGGAAAGAGAAACTATTTGGAGAACAAGCATGAGTTCACAATAGAGATGTTATGACACTGAAGTAATAGTTTAGGGTTTGTTAAACCTGACCCTTTGGTCGAACTTAAGGCAGAAATTAAATTCAAGAGAAAATCTGTATCACCTCTTAGATACACATAGAAACACAAATCTAGATACTTTAAAAGGAATGAAAGTGAGAGGTTTTAGACCTTTTCCGTTCAGATTTTTTATTGCTTATCTAAAAATTTGGAATCAAACTGAAAAAGTTTCTGTATTCTTTTGTCACAGATGTAAGATGAATTCTATTCAGAATCCAACTGAAAGCTTTGAACAGAGTTGGGCTTGTTTGCTGTTATATGTGTATTTCAATAAATCCTGTACTTTGTGCTAACTAAATCTGTGACTGTCTTAAATTGGTCTGTACTGACAGGAAAGAAATGGCACTTTCGCGTTTAACAGAACAGCTCCCTAGATGCAGTCAACCATGTCTGTTCACCTCAGTGCAGAAGAACACCTTTTTATTACTCTGAGTTCTGCAGGGACAGCTTAGCGAGGTTTTTTATGGCTCATACATCATTGGTATTGTTAAGCAATTTTCAATTGCAGTGGTGCACTGCAACCTCATCTTCAAATTAAGCTTCACATTAAAAATGTATAAAGTGTACCTTGTCAGTGGATTTGCACAGTTAAAATTTAAGGTGTTTAGATATTGAGATTTTTCAATAATAAAGAGGCAGGAAAAGGCAAGTTTTGTCTTGCATATTCCCTGACTGATTTTGCAGAGTTATGTTTTAGGAAAACAAGCTATTTTATATACTGGACAAACTTAATATAAAGTGATTCATATACTTTCCCCAGTATGCTTGTTCCTCCAGAGTAGTGCCATTCACTGAGCAGGCTATAGCTTACCCCGCCACTGAGTAAACAAATAAACTCCATGCACAAAATATAATTGTTTTGTGCACAAGTAGTAGATATCACACTTTTAATTTTTCACTGGTCTACATTGGTGGTTTTTGTTGTAACTATGAGAATAATAGCTATTGAATAGTTAGCATGACCAAAGGTAATTTGGAGAGCATGAACAGCAAGTTCTGCAGATTGCACTTTAAAATGGGGGTCTATGAACATGTTGTTAATTATTTTAGGGTTTAGCTGAATGTTGCTGTTTCTTTTACTTTCCTCCATAATGTCTGATTTTATAATTTTGTTTTTAACTTAAATTAAAAATTGGAGTCCTAGCTGTAGAATTCTGTTAGTCAGAGCTGACAGGCATGACTACTGTTTTCTAATGATATATGGATCAGCAACACATGGTTCAAACAGTAATTAGTGGGTGCACTATCAATGATTTGCTGTTAGATATAAGCTCAAATACAGCAATTTACATTTTCTGTCTTCTTCAAGCATGGCTAAAGATGCTGTACAGTCTGGAATGTAATTTCTAGAGAGTCCCAGGAGATAGCTTGACGTCATTATTAGCTAGAGAGACTTTACTATATATGTGGAAAAACATAGAAAAATGTCATATTTGACACTGTTATTAAACTAAAAGAAATTTCCCATAGTGAAAAAGAAGCATTTCATAATCTCTGTGAATAAAAATGGTAAGTCATCTCTGTACTAAATTCCTTCCACCATTTTTTTGTGTTCTAAATGTTTAGTCCGATGCTTCTGCTTTTTTGAAAGAATAAATAAAAGCAAGTTTCTAGGAAGTAATTTTAAAGTACTAATCACTAAACACTTTTTAGAAGCCTAAATTCTTGATTCAGTGTGTTAATTGGTGCATTATGCCCAATCTTGAGACTTCAGTGCATAACAATAAGTCATAGTAAAATTATTAAATTATTGTAGAGTCCCATAAATTAATAAAAGGGTGTTTAATTCACATAAGCACAAACAGAAACGATGCAAAAGGATTGTATTTCACAGCACAAAAACAGGTCCTGTGTTCCTAGGTTTTTCTGAGAAAAATGTTATATTCAAATTAATTTACAGTTGTCACTAAGGATGATTTCTACGTGAGCAAAGCCTGAATCAGGAGATGAGAATTACAGGCATTTTTTGCTGTTCGTCTCTTTAAATTGGTTTAACAGGTTACTGTGAAGAATGTGGAAGTAATAGTTGTTGTCTGAGTGTAGGTTGTAGGGGAAGGAGGTCTGTTGTGGGTTTATAGATGTCCATTCTATTAAAAAGTTCAGTGTTCTTCAGTTGCAGATGGTTTAAAAAATTGTTTTGGTGAGTTGAAAACCATTTTAACAAATTGACTTGGAAGAAACATTGAGAGTTACATTTGTCAAGTGGCTAGGGAAACTGTTCATGCATACCCAGTATCCAAAGCAGCCCAAACATAAAGAACTGAAAGGTCATTCTTCTTCTTCTTGCAGTATGATGGTTTGTTGACGTATTTTGACACACTGGTACAATGCTGAAAGGTTTTGACCTTACTGCAACACTGAGGGACTTAGGGTTTGTTTAGCTATCTAATGCTTGTAAATTTTCACACATGCTGGGTTTTGCTATGCTCCTTTTTCTCTCCCTTCTGACTCCACTTGAATTATTATTAATCTTAAACAAAAATGGATGTAGATAGAAGAGAGTGTTCAGGGTGATTTTTACTCCTTAGGACTTTATATGGTAAGTTTCTTCAAAACTAATTAACTTTTTCAAAGTGAATTACTATGCCAACTTGCTAACCTTAGGAGCACTGAGTAAGATATGCTTGTTTATGGACAAAAGAGAACCAAAAGTAGTGAAAAATGACATTTTCTACTATTTTTCTAGTAGCAAATTCAGTAGTCTACTTTCAGATTATAAAATTACATGTTCTGCAAGAATAATAGATGAAAGCATAAATTCAAATACACATAAATACACAAACACATATAGAGGCATATCTCTGCACTTCACAAATGTCCTAGACACATTCAGCCTATTTCCAATAGCATTTCATATTAATTATGTTTGTCTTTACTTAATGACACATAAAGAGTATAAAAATCAACATGTAGCTTGTTTAGCATGTAACATGTATCTTTTTTACTCCAGCTCAAAAGTAATGTTTTTAGATTTTACCTGTCATGCTGTCTTCAACAATGTGGTGGAAAAACAGAGCATGAAGACATTTTCACTGAGACCATGGCTTATGCATAGCATAAGTTAATTGTTTTGCTGAGTATTGTAGATTGTTTAATTTTGTATTAAAACTAATCTTTGTCAAAGCAAAAAAAAAAATAGAAAATACCATATTTTATTCATATTATCATTTATATTTGGGTGATTGATATTCAGTATATATTTTCATGCCTTGTTCTCTTTAGGTATTGTATTTCATACAGACATGAAACTGGGATTTTCATTATAATTTAATTCTCTTATGTAACCCTCTTTCACTGCTAGATTGTTACATCCTGACTTAAAAAATAGTAAATGAATATGTCTTTGTTTACATTAGTTTTCCCTTATATTTTTCTGTACTGTCTTAAATATTTTCTTGTCACAGGGGATTCCTGTAGTGTAGATAGAGCATTTTCAGCTTTCTTCCATATTACTGCAAGGCTTCAGCTCCAGTTCTCCTGGTATTTCTCATTCAGATTAGACAAGCATCTAAGTTTATGTACAATAAGAGCTGACAGCATAGATCCTGCTATTCTTGCCAAAGGCCTGGTTGCAGACACTCCACTATGTCAAAGAATGTCAACCCCCCACAGACATTACCTTTCAGAATTGCTTGTAATTTTTAATTGACATTTACATCTGACATTTTCAGTGTATCTTTTAGTGTTGGTTCTATATCTACTTACTAGTAGTTAAAACCAAACCAAAGCAAAAAGAATACCTTGCTGTAAGCTATGATATCATGTATTTTTTATTTAACAAGGTCAAGTTGCTGGGCTGAAACTCAAGTATGATCAGCTCTCTCTTCCTTTTTTTAACTCTAGAGGTGCTAGTCTGATCCATTTCAAATGACAGTTTGAAGAAGGTAGTAGATGTATAAAGTGAAATTTAGCTCTTAGTACTAATGAACAAAGTATATTATTGTTACTGTGCATCATGTACAGAAGAGATGCAGAGATTTCAAGGAAATTTTAAAAATACTAATAAGGACTTTCCTTTGGGTCAGATACTTGAACATTGAAAGTGAAAATATTTGTACCTGTATTCATGCAAGATATGTTAAGAGGATATTGTGAATGAAGTAAAACTGGCAAGTATATAATTTAGCTACATATTGCAGTTGTTGTGCTTCTTTCCCTTCAGAAAGCTCAAATTTTTATTTGGATTACAATGCTAAAAGCCTAATAAATTAGTTTGAGCATAATTATACGTCTACTGGAAGTTAGAATGAAGGACTACAGTTGATCATAAATGGCACAAAGCAAAAAAAGTAGAAGTAGCATTTTGTCACAAATAATGCTGCTTTTCTTCTAATTAGTTAATTTACATTTTGCAAATTAAGGGCAAGATTCAGACAGAAGATAATCTAGTAGCATATCATAGCTTTACTGACCTATATTTGTATATGCCAAATTTAAGTTAATTAGAAATGTAGATGCTGTTTGTTTTATCTGTCAAAAAGCTCATGTTAAAAAAAAATCTAGACACACTTTTTCCCCCAGCATTTATCATCTAAATAATAGTCTTGCCAAGATGGCAGCCTCATAATAAACTCTTTTCAGTGGAGTGATGGGTAATGAAGCTTGCTTGTGAAGGCAGCGAAAAATGTTGTCTAGCCAAATGTGTGGATATGATGGCTAGAGAATCAGTGGACTTTCTCAGTCATCAATCTTTTTAGTAGCCTCTTACACATCTGAATATTTTGATAGATGATCTAATAATTGAGTTATCTATCTTTCTAACTATCAGAGTTGCATAAAAATTATTCTCACATGCTATTGAATATTGTATATATTGAGCATCCAGTAAATTTTTCAAAAAAGGTCCAAGAGGTGGAGGAATTTTGTTTGTCTTAAGCAGCCTTTAATATATTAAATGATAAATTACTATGTGTAGAATATGCAACTTATATGTACTAATATAAGGAAAAAAAAATTAATGTCAATAGCTGATTACAGATAGGACTCAATAAATATAGCTTTTAAAAGCATGGGACTGGTGAGGTTAATGCACAATCTAAGAGTAATTTGAAGAACAAAATGAGTAGATTTAGTAGTCCCTGGGCAGTTAATGGACAGGAATCACATTTTCACTCAGTTACACAAATTCCTTCTGCCTAAATCTTGGCTTTGGCAAAAAGAAATACAGTGTCACTATGATGTACCACATTTCCATTCAGCCTCTGTGAGAGTTATGAGACAGTTTCTTTTGGTTAAAAATGAGACTGAAATGTATATGTAGAAACTTCCTACATTTTGTTTATTCTGAGCGATTGTACAATATGGATTCCTTTTTCCAGAGCACAACAATCTGCTTCCCTAGAACACTAATCTTGCATTAATGGAGTCACTGAGGATATTTGGATAAGTTGCATTAAGAACAACATCATATGTGTCTTACTAAAGGTTCTGAGTGGCAGAGCAAAATGCTTGTTGGTGTTTGTGTATTTTTTTAAACACTACATGGTATCATTCTTCAAATGCACTTCTGGTCGGGTAGAAATCATTTCAACAATAAGAAAAGTATTGTTGCATTAAGAGTATTTTAAATTCAAATATATTTTTTCTGCCTCAGTACCATCAGCTTATGTTCAATTACATACTTTTGTAGAGACTGTAAAAAGTTCCTTCTTGTAAGTTCTTGAAAACTGTGTAATGTGGACTCATTTCTTAAATTATTTTCAGTTTTTTAGTACTTTGTGTCATAACTACAGCAAGGTATAAACAAGTATGTTTGATGAATAGGTCTCCAGTTAGCAAAGAGGTTTTTCTTTTGCTGTTCAGAACTAGAGTGACTGGGGGACTTTCTTGAGGATATCAAAAAGTTATTCACTCATTTCGCAATTTCAATGGAAAAGTATCAGAGGAATTTTCTTTATAGTTACTACCTGCTTAAAGGAGAATGAAGAAGATGGATTTCAAGGACTTGCATGTTATCATCATTTGACAACACTTTGTGAAAGTATTGAAACTCATGGGACCTTGCCAGTACATTTGGATCTGCAAATTGAACAAACTTTTTAAGTTTTTTTAGGTTTTTTTAGTTGTCTCACTGGCAGTGGTGACTCTTATGCTCAGTAAGCAAAATTCTTTATGTTTGTTAGTTCTTCCTATGCATGCATAAATAGTTGGATAAAATTTGGGTACGCATAAAGGAAGACACTGAAATAAGGTGAATGGAGTGTCAAAACTGTAAAAGCGTACAGTATAGTTTGGCTCTGAAGTTCCACATTTATCTTGCAATATTGCATCCCATTTAAATAGTCTGCACTTTTGTCTTCAGTAATATTTAGATTGATTTTATGGAGTTTTAAGTTCCATAAAGATGATGTTACAGAGGTATAGTTTAGAACTAAAATTATAAAAACTATAAGCTAGAACTAAGGCAGTAGAAAACAAGTTAGGGGAAAAAAAAGCTTAAATTATTCTCTTTTATTACTTGTTGAATTTTCATAGAAGAAAGCTAGCATTGCTTCTGAATGTATAAATTCATAAGCAATTAACTGGAATTTATCAACATCAGTGTTATGTGCCTTCTTCTGACCTTAAGTAAATTGGCAGTTACTCTAGTTAGCATTTGTAGCATTTCTGCCAGGGAACATATCATCATCCATCACTAGTCTTTGATATGAACATCAGGAAATCATGTCCTTTTATTTAAATCATAACTATGCCTTTGTCATGAATACTTACAGACATTCCAAGATTTACATCTGAATTGTCAAAGTGTAACTGCACAGTTTCTCTGATATGTGACATTATTAGTGAAATAAAGAACTTTCAATTTTTTATGGATAGGCCTTAAATATTGACACTGCAAGGCTAAATTTGTTGTGATGCTGCAAAAATTTTTCCTTCATCCACTGTTTTTCTAAGATGTGTTGTTTATCAACAAGAGACAATCAGCTGCCTGAGAATCTCTGCAGACATTCCTATTTACATGTTCCAAACCTGTCTCTTCATGTTTAATTATTTTGGTCTGATGTCTAGTTATCTCTTATCAAAACTAATACCATCTGAAGTACCAGGCTTCCGATAGTCACACAACCAACATAAAAATTTCAGTCTGACTAATATTATTAAAGACAGTCTCTCTTTAAACCTGGGCTTTGTTTCTGTCTCTAGATAAATTATGTCTTGGAAATTCATTTCAGTGAATGAGTCACTGCTGTTTCAATAGATGAAATACATCTGCAATTATATTCTGCACGTTTTTAAATTTAGAAAGTAGTGGAGATTCAAATCTTTCGATGAAAGCTTTGGTACCATTCTTGCTATGTCTTGTTGCTACTAAGGCAGAAAAAGCTACTGTATGACTGTCTTCTTATTGTTGGAATAGTACAGTAAGTTAAAATGTTTTGTAAGACAAACACCTAGATGAGATTCTACATACTATTTTATCATCTATTTGTAGAAAAATTTAAATGTCTCAGGCAAATAGGTAATTTAATTTTAGTTCCTACAGAAAGCTAGTGTACCTTGAAATTTCTAGGTTTACTTATGAAGGATAAAACATTTATTCCTCTTTTTTTTTTTTCTGCTTTTTCATTTATTGTATTCTGAGTATATCATGGTTGAATTCATTTCATGTTCTAAGTGCTGAAATGCTGAAATTGGATCTTTGAAATTTATAGTTTCAAGATATTGCTATTTTTAATCTTTAAAACTCACAGAATACTTGAGAGAGGAATTTAGTGAGGGATCCCACAAAATTATTTAAAGGCTCATAATCACAAACAGTTTATAATTGCAATATTCTGTAATGTCATATATTCAATATTCTACAATAATTAGAATATTTTTAAGCTTTTTAGTGTTGTTTATCTCAGAAACTTCTACAGCAACATTTCTTGTCAAATTTATTTGATTCCAAGCTTGTTTATATTATAAAGTCATGAAAAATTGATCATATTACTTTTATCTCTTTATTTGAAACCGCTGTTTATTTTAAATTAATGCAAATTACACATATTTCAGTCTTTCCATAGAAGACTACTTTGGAAAGTATATTCTCATTTACTTGTTTCCAAAGGAGAAATGTCTTGGACCCTTTTCAATGAAGCCCAACAAAGTGAAGTGGTATTTTCTGGCATATGAAGGATGCCTGTGAGTTTTTGAGACACCGAAGCTGTAACCAAACTTGAAGAAGACAGTGATGGCAATGAGCTTCTGTCCAGAGTTAATCAGCTGCAGAATTTGTAAACTGCGTGCGTGTTAAAGTTGAAAATGTTAGCACTCTGATAGAAGCTTGAAAAGGTTAGAGCTGATAAAAGCCATCAGCAGTTAAAGAAGGTGATTTATGGGAATGTAATGACACAAAATGCCTCATTTATCACTCATATATGGATAGGTTAAGGTTTCTGTGTCATACTTTAAAAACTTGACCACTTAGAATTGTCAAAATAGGTACTTAATTGCCCATCATACATTTCAGTTCAAATTTCCTTTGCTCAAATTTTGGTGATTTTACTGTTTTGCTTCTCATATGGTTCTTTTTAAAGTCATTCATATTTCATATTTATTTCATATTTGTTTCAAATGGTATGCTCAGTGCTCTGTCATAACTTTTATTAGGTAAAGCTGTTGATTTGAATGCTGTCCAAATCTTCTGTTGGTTTACAATTTCATTCAGCCTAACTCTAAGGAAGATAACTGAAGGTTTCGTTTCTTCTGTTCTATACTGCTAATTCTCATCAAGAGTTTACAGCTTTCTAATTCAATCCTTGCATTTCCTCTTCAAACTAAAATACGAGATTTAAAAGTGAATCCATCAATTGGTTTCCAGTTCCAGTCACTTTAGTTACTGTTTATCTCCAGGCAAATTAAATTTAATCCAAAACTACCAGTACTGTGAAATAATCCTAAAACAAAATAAAAATGTTAAGAAAAATGCACAGTAGTATGCTATCCTTTTACTGATTTGATGTGAGGATAGCAGAAAGCGAATCCCATAGATCTGAGACCGGTTTTATTGTAACTGTCCACAATTCCATCATAGTGCTGTAAGAAAAGTAAATGCAAACATGGATAAATGCTCATTAAGGTGTTACCTATCAGACAATAAGCAGCTACTCTAAAGACATTGTAGTAAAATACAAAAAGACATTAATAGTAAAATACCGTTTCAACTGCAAAAAAAAATTTATAATAAAGTTTCTAAAGATTTATTTTTCTTTACCTACTTACTCTTTTTAAACTATTTCATCCTCATATTTCCAGATAACACAGAAAAGTCTGAATAGAATCATTTTAATTTTTAATATCAGATAAACTTACCTTTTTGTTAGCTTTCACAATTTATGGCCCCAGTTGTATAGCATTCTGTTTGTTCAGCGATGACCTTCCAGGTTCGATTTAAAAAGAAGTCGGAAGCATTTGTCATGTCTGCTCGATCTTGTCCAGAGGTACCTATTGTAATTATAAAGGACTAATAAGGTTGTTTATAATATAACAGTCTGACAACCCTAAAAAATCTTCGGGAGAGCAACTTCCCTTTTTTATTATTTTGCCTTTCTTAAGAGAATAAAATCTCCCTTCTTGCTCTGTGTTGTACTGCATCTTTTTAAATTAAGATAAGAAAGCATAAAGAATTTAAGCCTTGAAAAACTTAACTTAGTTTTAAAAGATAAGCTGCATAATTTTCTCACTTGTAATATGGAAATACTCAGTACTAATGTGTCTATGGTAGAGTTGCACCCTGTATTTAATTGGTGTATATAGAAGTGATGATGATGTACTTATAAGCACTGAATTCCTTTCACCATATAACAAAAGATTGTAAAAAAAATTACTGTGTTGCAAAAATATGTGATACATTAATATGGTGATTGCTGTTTCTTAGGAAAAAATTCCAAATTAAGACAATCCTATTTATTCTATTATAACCCTTATTAGCATACAGTTCTAACTGGGTGTTATCATAGTGATATTTTTCATTATATGTCAGGTTTTTTGCAATTGACTTATGATCACTTTTCCCTTCCTATGCCTTTGTCTTGCTTCCTCTTTCCTTTTTCCTCCCCCATTTCAGCATCATCCAGCAATTCCACATTTTTTTATAGACATCTATATAAGGTAAACAAAAACCCAATGGAATTTGAATGTTTGACAGAAATGTTTACCTCTCTTGTATGGTATGTAACAACACTGGAATATTGTCAGGCTACCATACATCATTTAAATACCCTTAGACAGCAAAGGCAAAATCTTGACAATTCAGTAATCTCATCATGTGATTTCAAGAAGGCTTTTATTCATATCTACAATTGAGACAAATTTATGTTGTGTGTATTTATGGTTGTTAAACTCAAAATTGTCTCATTTCATTAATTTTTAACATTGTGCTCTCTTAATGACGATGAAGAAATGTATTAAAATGCCTTAATTATAGGGCTAGAAGAAGAGAAAGCACAAGTCTTTTTAGCATATGATCTTTCAATTGCTCACTAAAGGATAAAGAGGGCATTCAAGCGTGGTTTAGATAACTGTCAGCAATAATAAAATGCAAGGTAGCTTGTAGAGCCTTTAAAGACCTTTCAGGGAAATAGATTTAATTTAAAAAACAATGAAATGGACTTTTCTTTTCAAAGAAATCCAAAAAGTTAGAAGATTTCAGGATGCTGCTGTATTAAGAGTAATAATGTATGTTTCCAAGGATAAGGAAAAATAACTGAAAGTACTCTGCAGACCACAAACAGTGATAGCTTTATTTTGTGTGGGTAAGATGTATGTCTTTCAGCTTTTAAAATACAGACTATGAATAGCACATTAGAGATATTTCATGTTTTCTGAACTGTGTGATTTTACCTGTTTTGTGTTCTTTTAGATTTAGCTTTTAACAAGGGTGGTTTTTAAAAAAATTAAGGTGAACACTTAGCATCTTAATGTAAAATTATGTTCTCACAATTACCCTAAGAACAGTACAACTCCTATACTGAAGTTGCCTATTTCAGAGTCTGTAGGTTCCCATTCATCGTAGTTGCCTGTCTTATATAATGTGGAAATATATTTTGAAGTGTATTTCTGATTTCTGCTTTTTTTCTTCTCACAGAATTAAAAATCACATTTGCTTGTAATGTTTTTGGATGTGCAGTGTGTTGAAAAGTTTATTCAAGCACTTATTCTGCATTATGAAGTTTTACCGCTTCTGCCAAACTAGGAGAAATTTAGCTTACATGTGATCAGCAGTGGTTTATAAACAGCATTGATTGCTGCCTTTTTTAATTTTTTGCACCTTCACTGTGCAAAAGCCTCCTGCTTTCTTGAGGACATTTTTGTAATTTTTTTCTCTCACTCTGCATACACTTTATTTAACCAGTTTGTTTGTTGCAGCCAAGTACCAAATGAATCTGTATGAAAGTTTTCTTTTTGTAGCAAGGTGTTTTACAGATAAATCAACTTCACCAAAGTGCATTTTCAGGAAATATTAACACTCTATTAGTTTTTTAGTTACGATTACTGGCCCAAGTACATTATAAAACTCGTTCATAATGAAAATGTGACTTCAATATTTAGGGTCTTGTTATATCCTCTAGTAAATTTAGTTTGGATTGTTAATTCATATCAGTGTTCACTTTGTCGCTGACTGATCATAAAAATGGAAAACATCCCTGTTCTAGGAGTTAGTGATTTTTCTTTTAAGAAAAGTAAGGGTTCTCTGCTTGCTCACGTACCTTGAACTGAAGCACAAATTAATAGCACATCTTCTGTAACATGCACTGGGCATGTGAGAAAGATAGCTAAAAATTAACAAATCTCTTGCCTTGTTCTGTACA